>ML685790.1:5393076-5404763 GCA_007922175.1 Pelusios castaneus | reverse complement strand
GCTGACTGATTATACGGAAGTTGATCTAAAATGCTGAGTTCCTTGTTTCTCCCACTACTGTCTGAACTGTTGCCAGGAACCCATTTTCATAGACTCAAAAAATGTTAATGCCAGAAGGAAGCATTAGATCATCTAGTGTGACCTACTGTATAGCACAGGTCATAAAATTTAATCCAATTCCCGTTTGTATGTCCATCTGCACTTCATTTTCAGCAGCCCTTTGATCCATTGCCGGGAGGCTATGGAAAGAAAATAAGATTTGTATTGTGTCCCCGTCACTTCCCTCCCAGGCCTCTCTGGAGAGGATTCCCCACCCCCATTTGGACTGGAGAAGAAGTAGACATGCTGAGGTTACATATTTACAAGTTGCATGCTTCAGAAGACAGATTCTCCCTCAATCTTTTCCACATGCGGCACTAGAAGAGTATATTTTATAAGTCAACCCCAAAGACTGCTCCAGATGCTTTGAAGTCAATGTAATGTTTTTTTTCTTTCCCACTGTGGTGGCTTTTGGTCTCCTACACTTTGAACCAAGAGCACTCACTTCAGTTGCTGCATTTATAGTGAAAGTAGTTAAAGATATCAAGGTTAATGGTAATTGGGATAAAATGCAACATGGCTTTACAAAAGGTAGATCGTGTCAGAACAACCTGATCTCCTTTTTCGAGAAGATAACAGATTTTTAGAACAAAGGGAATGCTGTAGATCTAATTTACCTCAATTTCAGTAAGGCTTTTTATGCGGTTCCACAATGATAATTATTACTTAAATTGGAAAATATTGGGATGAATATGAAAATCAAAAGGTGGATAAGGAACTGGTTAAAGGGAAGACTACAAAAAAATCATACTGAAAGGTTGAACTCTCAGGGTGGAGGGAGGTTACTAGTGGAGTTCCTCAGCTATGTCTACACTGGCAAGTTAGTTAGAATTAAGGAAGCTTAATTCTAACTAACGTAAGCCTTGGCCACACTAGGCTTTTATAAATTCGAATTAACCCTTAATTCGAACTAGTTAGTTCAAATTAAGTCAATGTGGCCATGTTAGTTCGAACTAACCGGCACATTGAGCTTAATGCAACTGACTAATTCGAACTAAGCAAGTGCCCTGCATGGCACTTGCTTAGTTTGAACTAAAATTCCAGTGGGGTCATGCTAGTTCGAATTAACTAACTTAAATTAGTTCAAATTAGTTAGTTCAAATTAACTAATTCAAACTAACTTTGATAAGTATAGACATAGCCTCAAGGATTAGTCCTGGGACAAATCTTATTTAACCCTTTTATTACTGATCTTGGCACTAAAAGTGGGAGTGTGCTAATAAAGTTTGCGGATGACACCGAGTTGGGATGTGTTGCCATTACAGAGCAGGATCGGGATATCATATAGAAAGAGTTGGATGATCTTATAAACTGGAGTAACAAAAATAGGATAAAATATAATAGTACAAAATGCAAGGTCATGCATTTAGGGACTAATAACAAGAACTTTTCCTTTAAGCTGCAAGTGACAAAGGAGGAGAAAGACCTGAGGGTATTGGGATGACTTTGAGCTGACTATGTGATGTGGCCATGAAAAAAAGCTAATGGAGTCCTTGGATGCCTCTAGCAAGATATTTTCAGTAGAGATAGGGAGGTGTTAATACCATTATACAAGGCATTGGTGAGATCTCATTTGGAATACTATGTGCTCTGGTCCCACATGTTTAAGAAAGATGAATTCAAACTGGAAAAAATGCAGAGAAGGGCTAATAAAGTGATCTGTGGAATGGAAAATCTGCCTTATAAGACGAGACTCAAAGAGCTCGGCTTATTTAGCCTAACCAAAAGAAGGTTGAGGGAAGATATAATTGCTCTGTATAAATACATCAGATGGACAAATACCAGGAAGGGAGAGGAATTATTTAAGTTCAGCAACAATGTGAACACAAAAATAAATGGGTATAATCTGGCCACCAGGAAGTTTAGACTAGAAATTAAATGCAGGTTTCTGTGCATCAGGGGAGTGAAGTTCTGGAATAGCCTTGCAAAGGAAGGAATAGCCTAGCCAGTTTTAAAACTGAGTTTGATAAATTCATGGAGGAGATGATATAATGGGGCAGCCTAGTTTGACAATTGACTGATCTTTGGCTCCTGGTGGTATATATGCCGTTGGGACCATTGATGGGATGGGTTCTAAGTTATTAAAGGGAATCCTTTCTTGGGTGTCTGACTGACGAGTCTTTCCTACATGATCAGTGTTTATCTGATCACCATATTGAGGTCAGGAAGTAATTTTCCCCCGGGGCAGATTGGCAAAGGTGGTTTTTCATATTCTTCTGTAGCAAGGGGTATGACTCAATTGCTAGTGGATTCTCTGTACCTTAAAGTCTTTAAATCATCATTTGAGGACTTTAATAACTTAGTCATAGGTTAAAGGTTTATTGCAGGAGAGGTGGATGACATTCTTTGACCTGCATTGTGCAGGAGGTCAGACTAGATGATCATATTAGTCCCTTCTAACCTTACAGTCTATGAGTCTATAGCCAGTTTCACCTATAATGTGATTTTTAAATGTACATAAGAGAGCAAGGCTTCTGCTTGCAAAAAGAAAGGGAAAGAATCGGGTCAGTTAATTAACCTTAAACTAATACATACATACATATGTATGTGCATGTGCCTGTGTGTGACAGAAAAAGAGAACAGATGATGCAGTAATTGAAATCTCTCCCTGACACAAATCTAGCTAGATAACAGAAGCTCTATCCTGACTGTCAAAGCCACAATGATTTCAACAGCATAAACAGCAGTGACCCTAATATGTAGAACCAAAGACAGTACAAAAGGAAGTACAGACAACAAGATAGAGCACTGGTCCCTACACAACAAGCAGCACCATCTAGTGGCAATAATTGACAAATTTTCCCAATTGTCACCACTTATGTCACTAATTTATAGGACTCTTGCTAGATCTTTAGAATATCAAGAGCTGCTAGGTTTGTTGCAATATTTTTGCATTAAGCAAGTTAAAAATATTTTTTAATTGGAAAGCACTGGGTTGTGTATAATTCCAGTTTATCCCTACAGCAATAATGATAGGGGATAAGGGCATTGCTTGTAATGTGGTTGTTACACTAACAGAATATTATTTATTATTGGTATTGCTGTAGTATTTTGAAGTCCTAACCATGGACCAGAATGCCATTAGGCTAGGCACTGTGCAGACAGAAAATAAATTCTTTGTTCTGGCCCTAAAGATAGTACAACCTAACCATAAAACAAAAGACCACACATGGATAAAGACAGACTTGCCAAGGAGTACAAGAAAACAAACAAACAATATTGGTTAGTATGATAAGTAGGGATCTCAGCACACCAATTACCTAACCATTGTCAAGTTTCTGAAGGCATCACAGCAAAGAAGAGATATCTTAGAAAGCATTTGAAGGAGGGTAATGAAGCAGCTTTGCAGATATTTATGGAGAGCAAAAGTGTGAGGAACAGCATAAGAGAAAGTGTGAAAGTTCTTGTTGAAAATTTAACAAGTGGATGATGGAGGCTAGCATCATGGGCCACTCAGAGGCAGGAGTCAACATCTTCATACTAAATGCGAGACGATGGGAATAGTGAAGATAGGTTGTGAATGGCCTTGAAATTGAAGACAAAGACCTGATGTTTACTGAGATGGAGAAGAGGGAGCCAATGAAGGAATGCAAGGAAAGATGAGACATAATCAAAATGATTGGCTAAGAAAATGATCTTTTCATCAGTAATCCGAATGGATATGAGTGAGGCAAAATTGCATTTGCCAAGACTGGAGAAAAGGATGTTGCACTAATTGAGATATGATAATGAGAGCCTAGGCAAGGATTTTCCTTATGTGGATAGACAGGCATGGCCATATCTTAGAGATGTTATGCAAAAAGAATTGGAAAGACTTAGACATAGCCTGGACATGAGGAACTACTAAGTTCCAAGGTGATGAAGACACTCTTGGGTTACAGACGTAAGTGACAGATAGAAAGGAGGTGGTGTCCACAGTGATCAAGAAAGGAAGTAACAAGGAAGGCTTAGGGGGAAGAGTAAGAGCTCTGTTTTAGACGTGTTGAGCTTGAGTTAATGACTAAACATCAACAAAGAGGTATCGGAGAGTGTTACCAGGAATGCTGCCAATCCAAAGCTCATGGTAATTTTACTTTGTGTGAGGCGGTTTCAGAAAATAAACCAACTGGAGACATGGCCATTCAGCTGATAGATGGACTGGTAGAAATAGTGTAACACATATAAAACTATACTTTACTTAGGCTTAAGCACTTATACCATCCACAACAGATAAGTAAAACACGCCAACCCTCAATAATTACCAAGTCTGGGGTGACTTTTGAGTGGAAACAGCAATGGTTTTCTGATTGTCCTGATCTTGCAGTTGTCACTGGAGGATCCAGAAGCTGTGTATAAAACCCAGGAACCTATTTTTGCAACAAACCCCATTGCCAACTTTGCCTGCACATCGACTCCAGTGACACCAGCACAGGTCCCAACCACATCAGCCACACCATCAGGAGCTCTCACCTGCACATCCATTAATGTGGCATATGCTATCATGCTCCAGCAATGGCCCTCTGCCATGTACATTGGCCAAACCGGACTATCCTTACTCAAAAGAATAAATGGACACAAATCGGACATCAGAAATGGCAATATCCATAAATCAGTAGGAGAACACTTCAATCTCCCTGGACACTCAGTAGCAGGGCCGTCCCAATTGGCCAAAGCAGGGCCCCCGCTCCCCCCCATGCTGGAGGGGAGCGTGGTGGGCCAACTGGCCCGCTCTGCCTCCCGGGGAGCCGACCCTGGGCCGGGAGGCTGAGGCTGCCAGCACGGAGAGCCGGCTCCGGCGGCCGAGGCTGCCTGTTGAGAGGAGGTAGACGGGGGGCTGCCTGCCGGGGGGGATAGGGGCCCGGGCCCGGGCTTGGAGGCCAACTGGGGGAGGGGGGGCGGTTGGAGCCAGAGTCGGCTCCAATCCCAGCCCCGAGCCCGGAGGCCGAGGCTGCCTGCGGGGAGGAGCCGGCTGTTTGGGGCAGGCTGGCCCAAAGGCTGGGCCCCATGTGCTCCGCCCCTGGGCCTGCCTGCTCCGCCCTGGGGGCAGGGATGGCTGGCCCAGGGGCCGGACATAGCCCACCTGGCCCGCTCCGCCCCACTGCCTTCGGCTCACTGCTGAAGGCAGTGGGGCAGCTATGAGAGGAGGGCCTGCGGTGTGTGCAGGTCCCGCACTGCCCCATTGGGAGTGGGACAGCGTGGGGCCCGCATACCCATGGGGCCCGGGGCGATCGCCTTGTTCACCCCCCCACACGGATGGCCCTGCTCAGTAGCAGACTTGAAAGATGCCATACTCCAACAGAAAAACTTCAAAAGCAGACACTTCAGCCTGAAACTGCAGAGCTGGAACTGATTTGCAGACTTGACACAGTCAGACTGGTGGATCTAAACAGGGACTTGGGATGGTTAGCACATTACAAAAAATGATGGTCCCTGTTCACACATTCTCACCTTCTAATCAACTGGTGTGACTGGGCCTCATCTACCCTAACTGAACTGACTTTGCTAACACTTGCCCTCCTTCACCCTGGAATGTGTATATATACCTCTCATGATTTAAGGAGGTAAATAACTCAGGCTATGTACACACGATCAGATTAAAGCGCAACATGGCAATCACGCTATAAAAGTCACGTGACCTTTATTGCGGGATAACACATACACACGTCGCTCCTTGCAACGCAACAAAATTCCTTGCATTATCGCGGTTGAGCGCAATGACTTCTGGGCACCTATCCCATCGTTTCATTTTCCCTGAATCGGCGCTATGAATCATGGGATAAAGGAAAGGAACGCAAAGTGCCATGGATAAACTCTCAGTTTCCCGTGGTGCTTTGTGTTCCCCTAGCGTCTTCCTTGTTTCCAATAGCAACTCGCGCCTATTTTCAACAATGCAGTGACGCACCGCACCACTTGCAAGCAATCACAACAGCGACAGCATGGATCCTGCTCTAATCTCCACTGTCGCCTTCAACATTCTGAATACATCTCGGCTTGTTGCTCGGTACGCAATGAGCTCCGAGTCAGACGAGGACACCGAGGAGCAGGGGCTGATCGATGCCATGCAGAGCAACAGCACCGCGTTGCTCAGCTCCTTCACCGATCATCTGCACATGGTGCAACGCCGTTTCTGGTCGAGAGAGACGAGCAACGAGTGGTGGGATCGCATTGTTATGCAGCTGTGGGATGACGAGCAGTGGGTACAGAACTTTCGAATGCGGAAAGCAACCTTTCTGGAACTGTGTTCAGAGTTGGCCCCTGCCCTGCGACGGAAAGACACCA
Source organism: Pelusios castaneus (assembly GCA_007922175.1). Lineage (NCBI taxonomy): Eukaryota > Metazoa > Chordata > Testudines > Pelomedusidae > Pelusios > Pelusios castaneus. Next base: position 5,398,406 of record ML685790.1, on the reverse strand, counting down.
ACATGAGGTCAGCCCTAACCGTGGAGAAGCGTGTTGCGATTGCTGTCTGGAACATGGCGACTCCTGACTGCTACCGGTCAGTTGCAAACCAGTTTGGAGTCGGGAGGTCCACCGTCGGATTAGCCCTCTCACAAGTGTGCCAAGCCATCAATCTCATTCTGCTACGGAGGACGGTGATGTTGGGCAATGTTCGTGACATTGTGGATGGTTTTGCTGCCATGGGATTCCCTAACTGCGGGGGAGCAATAGACGGCACACACATCCCAATTTTGGCTCCAGACCATCTCACGACCGAGTATATAAACAGGAAGGGCTACTTCTCCATGGTGCTGCAAGCACTCATGGATCACAAGGGGCGTTTTACGGACATCAATGCTGGGTGGTCGGGAAAGGTGCATGATGCCTGCATTTTCAGGAACACTGGTCTGTACCAGAAGCTGCAAGGGGGTACCTTTTTCCCTGATCAAAAAATTACAGTGGGGGATGTGGAGATGCCCATAGTCATCCTCGGAGACCCAGCATATCCACTGATGCCATGGCTCATGAAGCCGTACACCAGGAACCTGGATCGCAGCAAGGAGCGGTTCAATTACCGATTGAGCTGCTGCAGAATGACTGTGGAGTGTGCCTTTGGCCGTTTAAAAGGGTGCTGGCGCTGTTTGTATGGGAGGCTGGACTTGGCGGAGGACAACATCCCTGCTGTGATTGCGTCGTGCTGTGTCCTCCATAACATTTGTGAAAGTAGGGGAGAAAAGTTTTCCCCTACTTGGGCTACGGAGGCACAGCGCCTCGAGGAAGCATACGAGCAGCCAGCCACTAGGAGTATTAGGGTGGCACAAGGAGAAGCTGCTCGCATAAGGGAGGCACTCAGGGAGCATTTCAATGATGCCCTCCCCTAGTTAACTTCCATGACGCATTTTGTGCACCGTATGAGCTTTTCAATAATGTGTACAAATAAACCCACTCTTCAAAGTATTTGTTACTGTTTTTATTCAAACCTAAAAGGTGGGGGTGGGGTTACAGGTTGGTGTAGCTCCGGGTCTCAAAAAAGTAGCTGGGGGGGGGGCCCCGACATCGTCCCCTGTCCCGGGGGGAAGGGTGGCCTTCAAAGAAATGCTTTGAGGGACTACGGGGAGTGGGAGGCAGACACGGCTGAACTGTCTGGAGTGGAGCCCGGACATTAATCACCTGGAACTGCAAAGCAATCATGCTTTTGAGCAGTTCTGTTTGCTCCTTCATGATGCTTATCAGTTCGTCCCTGTGTTTCTGCCTCCGCTGCTGGGATTCCTCTCTCCAGGCTCTATTCTCCCTTGCGGATTCCTGTGTTGCTTTCAGCAGCTCATGAAACATATCTTCCCTGTTTCTTCGAGCACGCCGCTGTATGTTTCTCATTCGGTCAGCTGGGGTAGACACCGGTCTTGTGAAGGTCAAATCTACTAAAAAAATAACAATAAAGAAATTGTTAACACATAGTATAGATAACCAATGTAACCTTCCAGTAGCACATTCCACTGGAAGGTACAGGGCGGTCAACACACTACGCTTTGCTGAAGCACACAAGATTCGTTCTAATAGACGGCTTACTGGGGGCTCACAATCTGCACTGGGCACACAGATGGAACCAGATATCTCTCTCCTCAGAGTGCCCCTGCCAGCTAGAATACATATCCTACATGCCGCCGGTTGCAAGCCAGGACTGTATGCTGCTGCACTGTGTGCTGCCATGGTTCCCAGGGCTGTGCTTTGCAGCTGGAGAGGCAGAGTATCCGTCTTTGGGAGCGTAGACACAAACGCTCTCCCATCTAACCTGAGTAGTAGGCTCTGGAGGTACATCGACGAAACCTTTACTGACCTAAATGTAGATGATTATTTTACAATCACTGCTTGTGTTGATGCACTTCTAATGAATGCAGAGTAAATAGCGTGCACAGCGAGGACCCGCAAGCACCCCCACCCCGGACAATGATATTTTAGCAGGAGCCAGACAGAGCTGCATGAAGGAGAAACTTACCTGAACCCCCCTCTGCCGCCTCAGAGGACACGCTGCAGCTCAAGCCTTGGGTGGACGTCTCAGCGGGGCTGCTGAAGAGCTCCTGGCTACACGTGGTTGCGCTTTCCTCCAGGTCATCCTCCATCTCCTCCTCCTCCTCGATCACGGCCTTCATCCTGCTCGGCTCCGGCAATCACTGGATGAGGGCGGTCTGATGTGTCCACGGGACTCTTGGCAGTGGTTGTCGGGTCCCCACTGAGGATGGCTTCTATTTCTTTGTAGTACCTGCATGTAGCAGGCGCTGATCCGGAATGGCGGTTTGCCTCCTTCGCTCAGTGATAGGTTATTCTGAGCTCCTTCACCTTTGATCTGCACTGCACTGTGTCTCTATCATGCCCTCTCTCTGACATGGCCCGAGAAATTATGCCAAATGTGTCATAATTCCTCCTGCTGCCGCATAGCTGCGCCTGCACAGCGGACTCTCCCCAGATGCTGATCAGGTCCAGCACCTCTGCCGTGCTCCAAAGGGGTGCGCGTCTTGCACGGCGGGCCGCCATTGCTACTGATGATCGGAGCACAAATACACTCCACGAGGAAGAGAGGAGGAAGTAAAACAGACGAGAAATTTGAAAATCCCAGGAATCAGTTCAGGGCAGGGCGGGGACAGTTTCGCCACGGCTACAGAGCGGGTGAGGGGAAGACCAGAGAGGACGACTTTGGAATGCTGGGAGTGTTCTGGAGGCCAGTCATTGCGCGGTAAGCGTACACACGAGTGCAAAAGCGCAACAGCTGTTCCGCGTTAGCTGTTACCACCCTCATCGAGGTGGTTTTTGTATTGCGCTACAACAAGGCAGTTAACGCGCAACAGCCCTGTTGCACGTGTGTACGCCGTTGTTGCTATCGCGCGGTAATGAGTTTTAATGCGCGATTAACTGATCGTGTGTACAAGGCTTCAGTCATAGGTTGGTGGCCTATTGCTGGAGTGGGTGGGTGAGGTCTTGAGGCATGCATTTTGCAGGAGGTCAGATTAGATGATCGTGCTGGTCCCTTCTGACCTTAAAGTCTATGAGTCTATGAGTCTCTCAACTGTAGTTTCCACTTCATGCATCCACGAAAGCTTATGCCCGAAAAAATTTGTAGTTTTTAAGGTGCCACAGGACTCTCCTTGTTTTTGTGTGTAAAAAGAGATCCAAAAAGCCCGAGCCTCTCCCCCACTTTTTATCCTTGTTAGTAGACAATAACACACCAAGAAAGAGAAAAAAGATTTTAAAAGCTAGACCTATAATCACCAGAGGACTAATTAACTAGATGTGTTCCTGTGGAATCTGCATATCTTGAGGCCAGGACAATCATCTCCCAGAGGGCAAACATAAAAAAGCTTTTTGCTCTTTTTCTGAAACACGGATCCTAACACTTCCATCAGAGCATCAAGAAGGGGTTGCAGGGTCAGGCAAAGGTTCAGCAAGAAGCTCTCCTTCCCTCCTAGCTCAGTCATGTTAAGGCAGCACAGTCTTGAAGAAAGACCTACCTAGTTTGGCTGCTGTTAGCAACACATATGATAATCAAAATTATACTATCAAGTGGATCTTGGCCTTTTCCCTAGTCTATCAAAATCTCCCCCTACAAAAGAGGAGTCAAGATTTTAGCTCGGAGAGAAACTACTATAGGTCTGTATTGGAAAGGTAGATCTGTGAGTCATCAACATGGAGATGGTAGTTGAATTTGTGTTTGTGAATAAGATTATTCAGAGATAAGATGTAGAGGGAAAAAGAGAAGGGTACAAAGGAAAGAATCCTGTGGAACCCCCTCAGAAAATTAGAGGAGGGGTTAAGGGAATCTTCCAAAGGACATGCTCAAGGAGCAGTTGAGCATCAGAAGAATTAGGAGAGGACAGAGTTAAAGAAGCTAAGGGAGGACAAGATTTCAAGAAAAAGAGCATGGTTGACAGTGTCAAAGGTGGCTGAGAGGAGAAGGAGGATGAAATAGTAGTTCTCAGCTTTGGCTAGGAAGAGGTCATGAGAGACTTAAGCAAAAATAGTTTCAGTGGAGTTGCTTTCTCTAAATCAGTGGTTCCCAACCTTTTTAGCTTGAAGGCAACAAGTATCATTTTTTTAACCCTGCAGGGCCACCAGTCTGGGCCAGGAGGGCCCCGCCTCCCACCAACTTCAGCCAGATGGAAAGAGTTCAGTGAGGAGGCTGCCTCATTGCCGATCTCTGTCTCCCTGGCTGCAGCAGGGAAATCACACACATCCTGTAGCCCCACCTGAGTCTGTTGCCAGTGGCCCCCTTCTGCAGCCAGGGGGATGGAAGATTAGTTCTCCCCACCTTCTGGCTCCAGGAGGGACCCCAGGGCCTATGGACCCAAGCAGAGTGCTTTGCTTTCTGCTGGAGCCATGGGAGGAGAGCAGGAGCCTGCATTGGTCTTTTAGCACCATGGAAACATGTTCCGCCTGGATCCTTAGGCAGTGGCTCCCTTCTGCAGTCAGCAGCAGGTGAGTCATGGGCCACTTTGAAAGCCCCCATGGGCCACGGGTTGGGAACCCCTGCTCTAAATTGTACTGAGGTATGATTTGTGATGTGAACAAGAAGAAACATATCACAAGCAAAATGGTGAATGGGGATATGTCACAATTTCATATTGTAATAATCACTAATGAAATAAGAGGCAGCACCTTGTCAGCATGTGCTACTGGAAACTGGGGAAGCATCACAGGAAGCAACTGTTGAATGTGATTCTGAAAGTTCATCTTTGGTGTATTGTGTTATAAAAGATTTAAAGGTCAAATATTAATATTCAGGGATAGAGTGTGCTATTCAAGGGTATAGTACACTAACAGTCAAGAGTATGTTATAAAAGCCCTAATTAGAGCTGGTTAATAAAATTAAATTACATTTTTTAAAAGAATTTGTAAATGTTTTGCAAATTGTTTTTTTTTTTAAGTAGCATATGGAGTAGTCAACCTTTTACAAAAATTAAAAATGTTGATAATTTTCCATGAAACGTTTGAAAGTTTTCACATATGGTTTTCTGCATTTTTCTACAAGGCCTATCCCTGACTAAAGTGGCTTAAACTTAGGTATGTGCTTAAATACCTTGCTGAATCAGGGTATATAGTAGCTTCCTCACAGCTTCCTCCGAACTAAAACATTCAGCTACCACAACCTACTAATTCTGTAGTGTAACATAATATTTATCGGAAAATGTCAGTTAGCTTCCATTAGTTCTATTGGGTCTTTTGGGAATTATGGTCTGATGCATGCTTCTGATAGCTATTGATACAGTACCAATGGAAAGAAAGAAAGAAAGAAAGAAAGAAAGAAAGAAAGAAAGAAAGAAAGA
>ML685790.1:5334671-5380153 GCA_007922175.1 Pelusios castaneus | reverse complement strand
TGTTTGTTTGTTTGTTTGTTTGTTTGTTTGTTTGTTTGTTTGTTTGTTTAAATTATCCCTGATCATCTCTCAAGCTATTCAGAGACTTATAGCTACATAGTGCTTCCAAGCTGCAGGTTCACCCTTACCTTACCTCAAAATAAAACATTGTGATACCTAGGAAAAATTTAAAAATGTCTGTGTACTCTAACAGTTAGTATCTTAGGCTATGTCTACACTTAGCCAAATAAATTGACTTAGCATGTCCACACTATAAAATTAGGTCGACTTAAAATTGACCTTGCCAAATCGACTTAGAGCGTCCACGCTGGACGCCTAAGTCGACTTCGAGGGGCTAGGTGGACCTGGGAGTGGTCCATAGTGGGAGGGAGGGCACCCCTTTAAAAGTGCCAGGAGACTCAGCATTTTCCCCATTGTACCTACAATGGGGGCTGAGTAGAACAGGGGCAAAGTACAGGAGCGGGGTGGGCAGGGCTGTGTCCTACCCTGTGGGTGGGCATGCCAGGCTCTGGCTGTGCCAGGCACCCTGGCAGGGAGGTTAGTGGAGGAGCCCTGGGGGCCCTTTAAGTCGACTTAAAGTCGATTTAGGGCTAATCCGCATCTACACTGGCTTAAGTTGACTTTATAAAGTCAACTTAGCCAGTAAAGTTGACTTTAGACAAGGTTTTATAAAGTTGACTTAAAATTTCCGTAAGTCGACTTAAGCAGCAGCTTAAGTCAACTTAAGGAAATGGTAGTGTAGACCCAGAGTAAATTAAGTTGAAATAAGCAGGGACATCCTTTGGGGGGGGGGGGCGAACAGGGCAATCGCCCCAGGCCCCGCGGTTATGTGGGCCCTGCGCTGTCCCGCTCCCAGCGGGGCAGTGCAGGGCCTGCGCTGCGGACCCCCCACGGCCATGCTTCCCCCTGCTCCCCGCTGCCTTCAGCAGCAACCTGAAAACAGCAGGGAGGACCAGGAGCACTTCCCCTGGCTCCTGGGCTGGCCCTGCTCCCCGCCCCCAGGGCGAAGCAGGCAGGCCCAGGGGCGGGGCAGGTGCGCGGGTCCTGGCCTCTGGGCTGGCCTGCTGCAGCCTGCCCAACACCCCCTTGTCACGGCCTCATGCGGCCAGGCAGGGTCCCTGGCTGTGGCCAGGGCTGGCTCCAGCCCCGGCAGTGGCCTCGGTTCCCCGGCTGGGGCGCCGACCGCAGCAGCCTGGGGTCCTGGCTGCAGCAGTGACAACCTCGGCCGGGATTGGCTTCCCGCTGCCCAGGGCCGGGATCGCAGCCTCGGCTCCCTGCTGCCCGGCGGGCGGCCTCATCTTCCCGGCCCGCAGCTGCTGCAGCTTCCGAGGCCGGCTCCCCGGGGGCGCAACCAGGGTCCCTGTGGGGCAGAACAGGCTGGCCCCCCACACTCCCCACCAGCATGGGGGGGGGCCCGCCTAGGCCAATTGGCCCTGGGCCCCGTTCCCCCCTAGGGACGGCCCTGTCCTTAGTGCCACAAACCACATGTAGACTGCTGACTATGTTTTCTCCCCATAACCTATCAAACCTCAGTAAAATAAGCATATGTGATGCAATAGTTAAGATCACATTTTACGAGACTGATTCTTATTTACTTATTTATTTATTCTTAAGGGTTGAAGTGTAAAATGGTCTTAAGTACGGACCCATTTTAAGAACACCCTACACTGCTGGAGCATTATAAAAGCTCTTTAGTGGAAAAACAAATGTGCATACTTTGTACATGCAATTACACTAAGTATAAATAATTGGGCTAGGTCCATGTTCAAAAAAGATAGACATTGATCATTTCCACATAGAATTACCAAAACTGTATTAGCAGTCAATAATTGAGCATGCTGATTTCATATGTGCAGTTTTAACTGTTTTCAAATGTTTGCAATATTTTATTATAATTCATTTCTGAAAGCAAAATCCTGGAACTTTGAGCTGGGTGGGCACTGGAGCTTCAATGAGGTCTGGTGAGGAAGAAATCCTCTACACCCAGAGTAGGCAGCCCCAAAATAAGTTCTCCACAGCTGTGATTGCAGCCTGTAGCTGCACAGTGGCAGAGGTAGAATACTTTCAGATTTACCAGCCAGTCCTGCCCTTGGTGAAAATTGGCTGTGCGTTGAGACACAGCAAATCAGTGCTGTGTGGGGCGCTGAAGTGTGGCTAAGGCGTACAACCCACGCATAAGATCCACAAATCCTGTCCCCATATATTTCATAGGGAAACCGTGCTAGTTTCAAAGGGGAAGAGTTCTAAGGGCAAGGAGAAATGAGTAGGACTTTGCCCCTTTCTCATACTGGTAGTTTCAATGGAAATAATAACATGATAAAAACAAGCAGGATTTGGATTCTGTATGTACTGTTCTATTTTGGTGAAGGAAGTACATAATGTTCTTTTCTTCTGGTTAGATAGCTGCTCAAATGGTACAAGAATGTAAACAAATTAGGGACCGGATCCTGCTCCCATTGAAGTAAATGTTAATACTCCCATTAGGAGAACAGGTGCAAGGACTAGGGAAACAGGTGCTGTCAAAAAATATAGCCAAATTAGGAAGAGACTTTTGGACACCACCTACACAGGCATGACAGACCATGTAGGATTGATTTCAAACAGTTTAGACATTTACATTGTGGAAACAACATGCACCAAATGAATTTAAGGATAGTCTGCAAAGGGATGTATACTCAGTCACAGAATTATGTGAGCTAGCAGAAGATACTCCTTAGAGGACTAGCCCAATTATTTTTCTCCTGTGCAATTTCTTATTGTTTTGCTACCTGTCCAAAAAGAGATATGCAAAATACATTTTAAATGTTTTGTACATGAAACATATTGCCCTATTGTGTAGCCACCCAAATTAAGAATCAAATACTGTATTAATCACAAATAAACATTATTTATTAATTGAAATATTAATTGAAATTTATTAATTGGAATTAATTGAAAACAGTATTAATTGAAATTGAATTAATTGAATTGTCCACATTGTGAAACAGAACACATTTATAATTCCATACAAAAATGATGTTAAAAGAATGGTGAGATAGCAAAGTCAAGCACTCAGGAGTTAGGAAGTGCCAGAATTAAGGTTCTTTCATCAGGTCTCCTTTAACATCAAGTAGGAAACTTGTGGAAAACTGAAGGTCAGAACCCAGCTCTCCTAGGTCTCTCCCATAGTTTAAACACAATAAAATATCCTTACCCTTGCAACCTCTGCCTTAAGCATTCTCCATCTTGTGCCCTGAAGGAGGAAGGAGGGGACTTATAGAGGAAATAATGTGATCAATCAGTTAAAATCTATATCATAAATTATATACACAAGGTAGTCAAATTAAAGTCTCTGCCTGGCTCCCAACCAGAACAACTTCCACTAAGATAACAGCCATTGCTGCTGCAGTCCCCCTGTCCAGATCTGTCTCTGGCCAATCATGAAGAAAATTAGTGAGGGGTAGAGAATACTAAATACACATAGAATGCTGAAACATTTTATCAGCAAGCCTCTAATAAGCCCTATGAACCATATACACAAGTGATTTTTTTCAGAGGTTTAGAACTCCGCCAGTTGTGGTTAAATGTTCCTGAGAACAACAACATTCATCTATCTTACTTCGGGTCTGCCCCTGATAAATTTGAAATTCCTACTTCAACTCATAAAGTTGCTAGAGCTCTTCAAGGAGTTGATTGGGTTGAGGAAGGGAAAATAAAATTAGCAGAACTATTTTTCCCCAACCTCATTCTCAGAAATAAACTTAAACTGTAACTTTAAAATTCAGCCTAAGGGAGAGAAAAAGCCTGGAAATTTCAGCCCAAATGGTTAAAGATGGCAAAATTATTACCAACTGAAAGCACAGACATGTAATGGAAAGTATTAGATAACCATAACTGTGGGGAGCACTATCAATTCTGTCCATAATACATTGTTTTTAAAGTTACATGCTGGGCTCTTTAAGAAGAAAATATACAGACATGAAGAACTTACTATGTATTAAACTCTAATCAGATTGTACATATTCTCAACTATTATTATTAATTTTTAAAAGTTAAAAAAACTATGGGCCAAATTCCCCCAAAGTAACTCTGTCATAATCAATAGAATGATCTCAGAGATGAGTTTTGCCCAAGATACTTTATTATTATTTCCTCGGTATCAGACTGTGTCCTGCCTTTATGCAGATGCACAATGGTGGGGTGAGGGTGAAGCAAGGGGGGGGGCAAGATTTAACATCATGGGCCCTCCCCTCTTCTTCTGTGGTTCATTTAAGGACCAGGCAAGTATAGTTCTTGTGCTCAGGGAGTTGCTACCTGTCCAAGTTTTCCCAGAATCTCGCCTTTTTTGAAATAGCTGTCCTGGAAAATCCCTAAGTCTTCCTGGGACGTTAAAGACCTATTTTTAGTTGCCTCACATTCTTCAGCCCATCTTTTCTTTTCCATACAAGGGGCTGTTCTTGGTTTGGTCCTCTGGAGAGTCAGTGTCTTGGGGGCAGGAAAGAGCATGGCCTACTTCCAAGGAAGACAGAAAGGGGTTGCTACTTCAGAAGAGGCTAGAGTTGAGAAGACATAGTCATCTCTTCAGGCTTGGGTCAAAGGAGGGTTGTAAAGATCATTGATGGCCTGGCAGGATAAAGTGAGGCACATCAATGGTTTGGTGTTCATCATATTCCTCAGTGTGTTTATGTTGCCATTTTAAATAGTAGAACATGTGGGTCACAGAGGGAACAACCACATCAAGCTCCACTGGGCCACACTGCCCACCCTCAAGTCCTGGGTTGGTCGGGTTTTTTTGTTTTGTTTTGTTTTGTTTTTTTAACCTCACAGGTGGCTACCCTGTTCACCAGAGTATAATGACTGCTCTTCTCTATAATCCAAAATAAAGCAGCAAGAGGCAAAGCCATGGCCTGCTTCCTCTCTGCGTTGGCCTGTGGAGCAGGAGTAGCTCATGGAAGTAGAATTCTGCTTTTCAAGTAGGACTGCTATAATACTATACAAATGTGAAATGCAAAATGCTTTTGTGCTGGAAAGCTCCAGAATGCATTCTGCCTTCCTGAAACAGAATGCTTATGGTGTTCTCCCAGAAGCAGTGTGGTTTCTTAATCTAATGCAAGGCTGTGAATTGAGCATTCAATTATTGTTATTAAAACACATGTGATTTCCTGCTCTTATGAAATCTACTATTCCTTTGGTTATCAGAGTTTGAAGATAGGAAGTCTGGTATATGCAATCCTTTAGTTTTGAGATAATATATCACCTTGGCATTTCTTAAATTAATACCATCCTTGACAACTTCTAGAGCAGGGGTCTGCAACCTATGGCTTCAGAGCCGCATGTGGCTTTTTGGCTGCCCCCTTGTAGCTCCAGGCTCCAGGCCTCCCTGCCACATGGGGGAGCCTGTGGGCAGCCCGCACCAGGCTCTGAGCTCCCTACCACCATAGGGGGACCCTGTCGGGGGCCCACCCCTGGTTCCAGGCTCCCATCACCTGCCACCAGGGGACCATGCAGAGGTGCCCTGGCCCAGTTCCCCCCATCCCCACTAGGAGGGTACACCCGTTGTGGCTCTCAAAACACTTGATTACTGGAGGAATTTTTTTAAATGGCTCTTCTTATCTTTTGGGTTGCAGACCCCTGCTTTAGACAGAGACAGATACCTTCAGGATCTCTATCAAGCATTCTTAAAACTACAGTACCCACCCGCAGAAGTGAAGAAACAAATTGACAGAGCCAGACGGGTACCCAGAAGTCAACTACTACAGGAGAAGCCCACAAAGAAAAACAACAGAACGCCACTGGTCACCAGCTACAACCCCCAAGTCAGACCTCTTCAACACATCATCAAAGATCTACAGCCTATTCTGCAAGATGATCCCTCACTCTCTCAAGCATTGGGAGACAGACCTCTCCTTGCTTTCAGACAGTCCCCCAACCTTAAACGGATACTCACCAGCAACTACAGATCATACAACAGAAACACTAAAGCAGGAACATATCCCTGCAACAAACCACGCTGCCAACTTTGCCCTCATATCTACACTGAAGACACCATCACAGGACCTAATCAAGCCATCTACTCCATCAAGGGCTCGTTCACCTGCTCATCCACCAATATGATTTATGCCATCATGTGCCGGAAATGCCCCTCTGCCTTATATATTGGACAAGCAGGACAGTCTCTGCGCCAAAGACTAAATAGACACAAATCTGACATCAGAAATTGCAACACTACAAAACCAATAGGGGAACACTTCAATCTCCCTGCTCACTCCATTGACAACTTGTTAATGGCTGTGTTGAAACAGATGAATACACTCCCCTGCATTTAATTTCCTCCCATTCTGTAAGTTTCCCCTCTTCAAAGCGTCTGACGAAGTGGGATTTTCTCCCACGAAAGCTCATGCGATAAATAAATCTGTTAGTCTTTAAAAGTGCCACAGGACTCTGTTGTTTTTCTACAATAGACTAACACGGCTACCCCTTTGGAATTGTTTTTTACCTGTCCTTTGTGTTTAGATTTTTGTGGTGCTATTTCTGGGCAGTTTTTATTAGCTAGGTAATTTGCATTAGCAGACACCACTGGTTGTTGATTAATCATGGCTTATTTCCCTTTTGACAAAACCAAAACAAAAAAAAGAAAAATTTTTACCTGGTGTTTTGTTTGGCTGGCCTTGTTTTACAGCATTTACTGGGCTTATTTACAAATGTAAAGTACGGTTTTCACCTTGTTTTGTCTTCTTTTGTTTGCTTTGATTGTTCTTAAAGCACAGTGATCTGAAAAAGAAAACACAACCTTTCCTGGCTCCTTTTGAGCCCTCGCAGGATTTTAATTATGGAAAAATGCACATTTCTTATTAGCTCAACTGCTATAACATCATACTAACCATACCAGTTTTTATAAGGGGTAACTGTTTTGTGCTTATCAAATTTTAAAGATTTTACAAAATACTAGGTAACTACATTCTTGGGGTTTGAATGGTCTATGGCAGGGGTCTGCAACCCAAAAGATAAGAAGAGCCATTTTTGAAAATTCCTTCAATAACAAAGTGTTTTGGGAGCCACAATGGGTGTAGCCTCCTGGTGGGAGGTGCAGGGAGGTGAGCCAGGATTTCTGCTGCAGGGTCCCCTTATGCAGGGGGGGAAGCCTGGAGCTGGGCATGGGCTGCCCGTGGGGTCCCTGGTGGCTGGGGGAAGCCCAGAGCCAGGCATGGGCCTCCTGCAGGGTACCCCAGTAGTTGGGGGAGCCCAGAGCCGAAAGGGGGCAGCCAAAGAGCCGCATGTGGCTCCAGAGCCACAGGTTGCAGACCCCTGGTCTAAAGGATCAGAGCAAATGCGGTTATATCTTAGGGCTTGACTGTACACAATGGATCGTGTGGTGTGTTGAGAATGAAAGCTCGAGGGATGTAGGTAACTATAGAGATCAGTAGGTTTATGGTATATATAGGTGGTCTTTATGTGCCCATCACTAATTTGCACTGTAGTGTCCAGAAAGTGGATCTCTTGTGTGGAGTATTCCAGGCTAAGTTTGATTGTGGAGTGGAAATTGTTCAAATCTCTATCGAAATCTTCAAGGGCATCTTTACCGTGGGTCCAGATGATGAAGATGTCTGTGTTGAAACAGATGAATAACAAATAACAGCTTCAAAGAGAAACAGAAGAACTCGAACTTATATGCAAATTTGACCCAGTTGCCTTGGGGTTAAACAGGGAATATGGATTTTTCTCTCATTACAACAGGTGATTTGACCTCACCTTCCGCTATGTGCTGTTCCCCAGTGTTTGAATCCTAACACCTATTTTGATTTGCTGTTACAGCCTGACCTGATCCTATGTCATACACTCCCCTGCATTTAATTTCCTCCCATTCTGTAAGTTTCCCATCTTCAAAGCGTCTGACGAAGTGGGATTTTCTCCCACGAAAGCTCATGCGATAAATAAATCTGTTAGTCTTTAAAAGTGCCACAGGACTCTGAAGGAAAAAACAAGTCAGTCCTAATACCTAGGTACAGGTTAACCCTTAGAAGACAGAAGTCCCTTACAAGTATACCTTACTAGAAAAAAATATTTTAAGTAATAATCTGCCACCCCCCAGGGTTCTTTTATCTTTCAGAACTTCAGGAAAATCTGGTACCAGCTGAAGAGAAACTCAAAACACCATAAATCTACTGTCGCGACGAAGATTTTGTTTTATGTTTATGTTTCGTGTTTTCTCTTGTGTTGTATGTCTTGTTGCTAATATTGTTATGTATTGTGTTAAGAAAAAAAGAATACTCTGTTAGGCAAGAAAGAATTAACAAGTCTTTTAACTTTATTTACAGGAACAAAAGTTGCAAAAGAGCAAAGGTCATTCGACACCTTCCCTGATTCCTATAAAATGCAAAACAATAAAGGCCTAGTAAATATATAGCTGCCCTAACACTATCACAGCCTATTTTTGTTTGTTTGTTTGTTTTGTTTTTAATTTTCTTGGGTATCCATGGGGTGGGTAGCCTTAAAGGCTCCTAAGAAGTGTATTAAAAACTGCTTTTGGTAAATACTGGTAAACCTTACACTGAATAAGGACAAAGCAGTGTTAAAAGCATATGTAATAACTGTACACACCAGTTTCACTATTAACATATACCCAGTGGTACCTGTGGGAATGTAGCTAACAAAGAATTTGGTCATGTATTTCACTGATCACCATTCCTGGGTATATAAAGAACATCAACAATGGAAAATTATCGACATGTTTCATTGTGTGGCCCATAAAAATTTGGAATATGTGTGTAAGGATCAAAATTTGCATAAAAGAGATAAATGTTATACGTTAAAAAGAAAGGCACCCAAAGATGCATGTCTAATATATTTCACTGAACAAAAATCAGCTATTGTGTATGCAGAAAGGGGTGTGTTTGTTTTAAAAATTATTGTCCAATGGTAGTAGTAATTAATAGTAAATTGTATTTTATGGCTTATTTAGTTAATAAATGTTTTTGTAATATTACTAAAATTAAAAGTTGTGATTTTAAACACTATGTACCTGTATGAACTGTAAATGACAAAGTTTAAACCACAGTTATATCACAATGTAATACCTGTAATCTTAGACATGAATGTAACCCTGATAAAAATTATTGGTCCATCCTATGTCACATTCGAAGTTGCAATACATTGCACAGACAGGTGAACAAATACATATTGAAGTACAGCATAATAATACTGAAATAACTCACGTTCTAAAAACTATTGCAGATACAAGATATCACTCTTGGTGGGAAACACTATTGGGGTGGTAGTCACCTTCTGCAACTGGTCTGCTTAATATAATGATTCACCCCATTGTGGTGATCATTGGAATCCAATTGGCTTTATTAGGAAGAATGATAGCTTTGGTTTACTGCGTAAAAAGGACAGTTCGGAGACTACGAGAAGCTGACATACAAAGTCAAATAAGGTCCATGTTAATTATACCCAGGAGGCAAGCCCAAGCTCAGCAGGTCTGAGTATTGGACTCCTATAATAGTAATGACTGCTTTGGTTAAAGCGTCATTAAAGAAGGGATTGTAAAGTCTGAGGCCTTATTTTTGGTTAAAGCATAAGCCTTATCCTTGGGCTAAGCAGTAACAACCATGTGAAACAGCAGCCATAAGCTATGAAGCATGTGGTCACATCATCACATTCCTAAAACTACTTCAAAACAAGGAAGTATCAGGCTGTTAAGAAGGTGATGTGATCCTAATGGTTCTTACCACCACTAAATAAAAAAACAAAATTTTAGCTGCTTAAAAACCTTTGCTTAAAAACTTTCTGTCTAAAAAGATCTCACTTATTCACATTTGTGGCTATAAAATCTACACTTATTGTTTGGTCCCCACTTTCCTATTGTGTAGCTAAATGATTTAAATGTAATGCACAATGCAGGGTAAGTGTGGCGTATTGCAGTCCAAAAACATGACTTAACTGTGCATCATTGATGAGACATTTTCAAGGAATGGTCCCCAAAGCCACTGCCATTCTTGATTTGTTAGTTCACCCTATTGTAATTGTGTTTGTTTTCTTTTATCAATTGGTATGTTGTTTTAGTTTTTCAAAGTATGGAAAATTTGGCAGCATGTTCAGGCCCTAACATGCCATTTCAATTCACAATTTGAAGCTACATTTAAAGGTTTGGAGGCCCTCCATCAACCCAGGGGATGGACTGTAAGGCAGGCGAAAGATTTTGTGACGGTATAACAATAGTAGGCAATGGAGGCCCCCAAACAATTTAAGGGTACTTTGCAAAGTTATGTGGTAAAAAAGTAGTTATCTAGTTGTTAGACTGTAGAATTAAGGTAGCGGGAATCAACAACCCAGCAGACAGTCAATGGCTGCGTCTACACTGGTAAATTAAGTTGACTTAAGCTTGCTTAAGTCGACTTAATTTACCCTGTGTCTACACTACAGTTTTCTTAAGTCTTACAAGCTTACAAGCAAGCAGCTTAAGACGACTTAAGGAAAATAAAATCGACTTAATTAAAATTAACTCAACTTTATTAAACCTCCTTTCCACTAGACCTAAGGCTTAAGTTGACTCCCTAGAGTCGACTTAAGCCAGTGTAGCCGTGGGGTAGCCCTAAGTCAACTTAGGGCTACCCCAGGGCTACACCAATGCCCTCCCTGCCGGGGGAGCACAGGAGGAGCCTGGCATGCCCCCCCACAGGGCAGGGCAGAGCCCTGCCCACCCTTCCCCTATGTCCTGCCAGGGTTCCTGTCCCCCTTTGCCCCACGGTACCTAGGTACCGTGGGGCAAAGGCTGAGCCCCCTGGCATTGGGCAAGGGGTGCCCCCCCATGGACCTGCCCTAGGTCCCCCTAGCCCCACAAAGTCAACCTAGAGTGTCCAGTGTAAACGCTCTAGGTCGACTTTGTAAGTTCCCCTTTAAGTCGACTTTAATTTTCAGTGTGGACACACTAAGTCGACTTAACTAAGTCGACTTAAATTACCCAGTGTAGACATAGCCAATGTGACTAGGGGAGGGCCTGATCACCTCTCCCTGTGAATGATCGGCTATAATGATGGCTCATTCCCAGGCCTAAATCGGACTTCACTTCAGAATCTTGGGAAGAGAGGCCTCGGACAACACACTTCCCTGCTGAAGCCTGCAGTCGCAAAGGGGTCCCTGACTGCTGTTAGGGTTGTAAGCCTGTCTATATTACTTTGTTTTTAACTCTGGGCATATCACTTTATCTGGGTATTAGTTAAGTGATCTGTTAGTTAATAAACCATGTTTTACCCGACATTTGCATCTTGGTGATTGTTGCTACTGGAATCCTGGACCTGAATCTCACTTGGTAGTGGGGAACAGTTGGTTTAGTTTACTGTAATATTTCTGAATTATCAAGAATTCATATGAAGATATAATAGTCATTTGGAGAAAAGTAAAACTCTCATTTGCATTCCTTCTGATGTGAAAATTGCACTAGATTCCTGTAGGTTACCCATTGACATTTGCCCATGCAGGTGAATGGTCACTCTGGCACAATATTTTCACTGTAACTCTACTTCTCAGGAAAATGCTATTTCCACATTTTATGCTTCTTGATATTAGCTTCCATAATGCAAAGACATATGTAACTTTTTGAGCACACATGTCTTTCTTTCCCAGGATCTGGAAAAAATTATATTGTCTAGTACAATGTGTGTTTCATAGCAGAAGCATCATTTATCAAATGATGATAATTAATGCTACATTTTTCAGACACTATCTTTTTTCTTCCAAATGTAATCTATCACCTCTGTCTGATGTGACATGGATACAGTTAATATCATAGAATGATTCATTATATTCACTGTCTCTTTTGTCATCTGACATCAATTCTGGATCTTTTCTCTCCTCTAGGCCAGTGGTTCTCATGTGTCATGGCACATGGTTGAGTGTGTCACCTGGAGGCGACCCGCCATCAAAAGAAACCCCCTGACCACCAAAACAATCCTGCTGGGGTTGTCTTCTGGTGGCAAGGGCTTTCTTCTGGCAACTGGTTTCTTCTTTAAGAAGAACTGCAGTAGCAGCTGAGGGTTAGTGCTGCTGTTGTAACTCCCTGTGGCAGCAAGGAGCCTCGGCAGCGGGGGTGGAGGCATGGTGTTGCGCATGGCTGGGGAGGTCCCCGATCCTATTGTGACATGGATATTGTTGAGAACCCCTGCTCTAGACATTTGGAGTTCAAGAATGATGTGCTCCAAACTTCACCTTCAGTTTCCATAGTCTGAGCCACTGCAATCCCCTCCTCTACTACTATGTAATATCGTCAGTCATGCCACGTTCTTTATTACGGCTGCTGTGTATGCTTTATGAACATGTTATGCAGTTTTTGTATTTTGCATATCTTAGAGCTCAATTAGTTTGTGGCTGGGTATTCACATATAATGGAAAATTAAATGTTCATCCAAATAAATGTATCTTTCATTGTGCACTGAAGCCCATGAGACTTGTGTACTGGCAAACTTCTAAGGGAAATTAATTTCAAAGGGGTGAATGTTGAGGTGGGCATCAATTGAGAAAGCCCTAACACTGATGCTGGAAAGTTTTATCCTGTTAGTAATAGCTTCCAAGACAATTTTAAATGACATGATGATATATCAAGAACAAGCCGGTTCCTCTGATAACAAGGTCCCTTTTGGGGCCTTAAATATTATCACTGGCAAAGCAAATTGCATCCAGAAATGAATTCATTTAAATATTCAGAATATTTGTGGAAAAAATGTGCAGTGTTCAACCAGCTCTAATATCAATTCAGTTTCAGTTGCATATCATTGTCTGAACCAAGACATTGATCTAGCAAGTATATAAAATTCATGTGCATTTAGCTTGGCCTGTCACTAACCTCTTCATAATCTTTCATAGTGATATTCAAGCCAGGATTGTAAAGAAGGGTGAGGCAGTTGTAGAGAGAGAAATGGAAGAGATTAGAAAACTAGAAAGATATTGTGCAGCTATTTATAGGCATTTTCCTGAAAGTGCTAGTCTCAGTGAGTGTGGTTTCCTGAATTTAAAGAGACTCTGCCCATATTTAGTAGGGACTCTCTTAGAACACAAGAAAAGGCCACATACAGAAGGGTGAGGTTTCTTTGGGTCCTATTCAATGAAGTGAAGTTGGAAACCATGGTTTTTCACCTTCCTCTGCAGCATGGAGCATGGGTCACTTGCAGATGGATTCTCTGTACCTTGAAGTCTTTAAATCATTATTTGAGGACTTCAATAACTCAGTCATACGCTAGGGGTCTATTACAAGAGTGGGTGGGTGAGGTTCTGTGGTCTGTGTTGTGCAGGAGGTCAGATTACATGATCATATTGGTCACTTCTCACCTTAAAGTCTATGAGGTGCATTAAACCCTGAAGAACGTACATGTCTCTCCCAGAATAGTGGTCCCTTCCGATCTTATAGTCTATGACAGTGGTTTTCAAACCATGGGTTACAACACAGTACTGGGTCACAGACCCTCAGGTACTAGGTCGCGGCGCCCCTTGCTGCTGCTGAAGAAAAACTGGAATGCATTACTCAAAAATGTAATTGTTGGGTTGCGGGCAAAAATAATTTTTTTTCATCTGGGTTCCAGGAATAAAAAGTTTGAAAACCACTGGTCTGTGAGACTCCCTTTAGTGCTGGTCAATTGGCCTTTTATATTTATAAACATGTTGGTAGTTTTGGGTGTCACAAGAGAGAAGGAAGAGGAAATATAGAGCTTAGTCCTCATTTTAAGCCATAGAATGCTCAATGCAATTGCAGGGTGCGGGCAAAGCCTGCTTTATGGAATCTTGGGTTGCTGACTCCCTGCCCTTACAATGCTATTTAAAGTTCCAGCCATCCATGGAACATTTCACTAGTCAGGGATTCCCATGACCCCAGCACAAGGAGTTGCAAAGAAGAATGGTGCAGAGTCTTTCACACCAGTCCTATGCTGCCCAGGAATCCCCATGCTAAAATCCACAGGAAGTCAGTCAGCTAAATTAACTTTACAGCCTATTCGCATTACTGTAAAGGCTTAAAGAGTCCAAAGATCTGGTCCATAAAGTATAGGAGCAGAAAGTGATGAAAACAGGTACAGTTAAAAATAACATTTTGAAGTGACTAGTAAGTCTTGCAAAAGATATTATGTCTGGTTCCCCACTGCTTTGTATTTCATGCCATCATTTCACTTTGCACAGGTGTAATGTAAATGGGTATAAAATGCTTCCAAATCAGACTTCTTGTATTTGCTCACTTACCTGTGCAAAGTACATAAAGTTAGGTACAAGGTAGTAGAGAATCAGTCCCAGTTGTTTTAAGTAATAAAGTCTCTGTGGGATTAAATACAAAATCTGAGAAATTTTGAGAGAGATAAGTCCACATAATTCCCAAGGAAGTCTAAGGTCTCCCCCCACCCTCCTCTCCCCCGCCCCAGGAGGAGAGATAAAGAGAAACTTTTAAGAAAAGTGATCTTAAAAGACTGACAATCAGGTTTAATCTCTTATACCTTGTGTATGACAGTTATGATAATCAGAGTGTTGACCCACAATCATAAATGAAAAAGAAAAGAAAGAAAAAATTAACCTCAGTTTAACGTGGTAGAATTGCCAAAACTTGAACAGAAGTATGGGCAAACTCAGGGTCTTCATGCTATACACCCCTCCCAGAGTATTTTTGCATAAGGAAACAATTGCCCAGTTAATAATTCTTTGTATTACAATAACACCTATAGCCCCAAATGATATCACAACCCCCTTGTGATAGACACTGAACATACCCATCCTGTAAGATGTTCCTGCCCTTAAAAAGTTACCATTTAAATAGTTAAGACAGAAAGAGAAAAAAGAGTTGAAGTGACTTGCTTAAGGTCAGTAGCAAAACTGGGTACCACCTCCTGTGTCCTCACCTCATGCCCTATCCATTGGACATTACGCATCAGATTGGAGAATAGA
Organism: Pelusios castaneus; assembly: GCA_007922175.1. Classification (NCBI taxonomy): domain Eukaryota; kingdom Metazoa; phylum Chordata; order Testudines; family Pelomedusidae; genus Pelusios; species Pelusios castaneus. The sequence goes on along the minus strand of ML685790.1, from coordinate 5,365,261 downwards.
CCCCAATATTACATGGTGCCACATGACAGTGTAGAAAAACTGAGTACATCCAATTCCATCTGAAGCCAGTGGAACTTTGGGCATTTAGCTTCTCTTAGGAAGTCCTCCAAATCATGCAGGTTTAATACCTTCAATCTAAGAAAAAATAAATTACATATTGCAGGTATGTTTGTGAACTGCAAATAGCATGTTAACCATACGTAACTTTGATACTATTCCAAGTTAAATATGCAAGTGTACCTCACAAAGTGAGAATTTTCTGTAATATTTTTATGCTTATGTGTGCCTCAATTTCCGTCTGTACTTTACATTGCTACCTATTGGGTGCAAAAGGGTGAAGAGAGTGGCTCTTGAAGCACTTCTATAGATACGAGGTGTTTTGTCATATAACTATCTGGGGTGGAAGGAATGGGCCATTAAAGGACTAAATGGAACCAGTCCTATATCAATGGTCAGGATCTTCACATCTAGGAACCAACAAACAAGAGGAAGGAAATATTCCCTCAATTCTCAGCAGAGTAGCAGAGCAAAGGTCCCAGTTTGAGAACAATAGATTGAAAGGTGTTAAGATACTGGGTTGTGAGTTAGCTGTTGAAGAGAGTCAGGAGCTCTTAAGTGGGATTGCCAGAGACGAGACAGAAACTGAATGTATTCCATAACAATTTGGCTGACTCATTGCACTGGCTTGCCCAGAACAGACTATGTCTTGACATCTAACCTAAGGACTTTCAGATTCCGCATACCAGGTGACTAATAAATTATCTTGTTTTAAATAGGCTTCCCAGAGTCACTGCAAATACACACTGAAAGCATTACACCCTGAAGGAACACAGTACGAGCCTTCCACATGAGTCTGGCTTCTCTGGCATCTTCTGCCAGGAGATCCATTGAGAGATAGAGATTGCTGTGTCCGAAGGCCCAGTTTTGGAGTTGAGGAGGCCATAGGAATGTCCCTGTGAAAATGTGTGAATCCTTATGGCCTGGCATACTAAAAGGGGCACTCCCAAAGGGTAGTGTTTATAGGCTTAGGCATAGAACAGACTCTGTATCCGTGACAATAGTCTGGCTGAAGGCTTCAAATTTATATGCAAACTTCTACACAGATCAGACATAATGTAAAAAATACATCAATATTGTACCTTAGCTCTATAATAGTCAAATTTAGATTGTCAGTGTATTCAGAAAGAAAGATAAAACAAAAATCTTAGTTTTATTGATGGGATTATTCCCCACAAGTATTTGCATTGATCCAAAGACCACTGAAGTTAATGGGATTTTTTCCATTTACTTCAGAGAGCACTGGATCAGCTGTTTAATATGTAAAATGTCTTTGTTAATGAACTGTTAACTCTAATGATCCTTATGAACAAATCATAGATGTTCTTTTTTTATTATGGAGGTGCTTCTTACAACTCTATAATTAATCTGAAGACTTCTGATTCAACTTTAACAAGATCTTTTGGACTTTTTATTTCCACAAAAATCTCACTGAAATGGCAATAAACAAATATGGAATAAAACTTGGAGCACTATTCAAATTCATGGTGGTTTGATGAAAAATTAATTGATGGAGAATAATCAGATTTTAAAAATATTTTATTTGGGCACTCTTTTTTACTAGATTGTCTCACCTTTTTTTGCACATCTTTTTCAAGATAACTAAACACTCCAGATTCTGTGCTCGGTCCACAATATTGCTCCTCATGTACTGTCTGGAGAAAAAACTCCTTTAATCAAACATCCTGATCAAGCACTATTTGTCTTCTGTATAGCAAGTGTACATCAGAAATGTTTTACAATACATTTACCTTAGAAATATAGAACTAGAGTGTGTTTTATTTTCATGGACCTATCCTATGGCCATGTTTACTTAAATGGTCTTGAAAAATCTGAATTTGAAGAGTCTTTTGCCAGATGGATCCAGCTAATGTATATGGACCCATGCTGTGATTCGTTTGACAACATTCTATTTATTACATGATACCAAGGAGCCAGAGTGAGGAAATCCCAACCACCCAGTCCAAGTCAGATGATCTTCACAAGAAATAAAAAGTATTTCAATTTGGGACAGATAGTAAAGCACCTACTGACATTGGCAGGCATTTACTCAACTGACCCCAATGGGATGCTATCGCACTATTGTAATTCACTATTACTCCTCACTATTGTAAGTAAAAAGTTCACATTTGTCCTACAGGAAAAGAAAAACTTTGTCTAGCATGCTATGAAGATAATCTCCTGGCCTTAATGGGTATTATTAGTAATTTCAGTCATGTCTCAGACTGTAGCATTAACCATGACAAATTTTAGGTGATGTCCAGAAGGTTTGATCCCCCCACATGATCTTATTTTATCTAAACAAACAAGGAGTCTTGTGCTCAAGCGTCTGACGAAGTGGGATTTACTCCCACAAAAGCTCATGCGATAAATAAATTTGTTAGTCTTTAATAGTGCCACAGGACTCCTTGCTTGTTTTGCTGAGCCAGACTAACATGGCTACCCTACTGGAACTTATTTTATCGAGTTTCTTATACTGACTCTACAGGCATGGTTTGTGAATGCTTCTTTTTCCCTTCCAAAATGTTACATAGCATATAAAGTAACTGGGGAAAATTGGTCTAGGGTAAGCTAAAAACTTATTTAAATTAAATATGTATCCACTATGAAACACTACAAAAGAGGATTTAGACAGGCAAACTAATCCAACTATTTTGTGGTTAGGTAGAATTTATGTAATACAGATTAATATATTCCCTAGACTGATTTATCAAATAAATGTACCTATTTCTCTTTGAAATATCTTTCTTTTTCAGCAAATGTACAGCAGATTGTCTTTACATGGCAACATATAAATATATCATGCTCAAGAGGTTGCAACAAACTTGATTGTTAGGAGGATTCGAGTTTTCAAATTTATAATATTTCTGGGTTTTGCAGTTAGCAAGAAATCTATCGTGGGTAGAGATTTAGGGCAGATCTACATAACCTTTTAAATAGATCTAACTTATGTCACTCAGCAGTGTAAAAAAGACATCCCCTGAGCAGCACAAGTTACTGTGACCTAAGTGCTATCTACGCCAGGAGACACAGACACTCTCCTGCCAACATAGTTCTCAGATTTTATGAAGATGGAGTAGTTACACACAACAGTCCGTGCTGGTCATGTGCATCTGTTTTTACCTGATTTACATATTTAGTCATTGTATAGGTATGTGCAGGGCCAGATTACTGCAGGGCTACAGGGGATGAAGCCCCTAAAGGGAGGCCCTGGGCTCTAGCCCATAAGGTCCCTGCCTGACCTGCCTGCTCCCGCCACCCCACTCAGCACTGGTGAGGCTTAGGGGTGGGAGGTGCTGGGAGAGCCCCTGCCCTGCCATCGAAGGGGGGCAGGGCTGCCCTGGGCCAGAGGCTGGGTTTCATGCTCCTGCCCTGCTCCTGGGCTGGCTGGTCCACCCCTGGGGGTGGGGCAGGCCAGTGTGTGGTTGCTCTGCTCCGGGGCGGGGCTGGCTGGCCTGTGGTATGGCCTCCGGTGCAGCCGTGGAAGCAGCACTGTGTGCCAGCTGGCCTCGCTGCCTCTGGCTGCAGACCAGATGGAACGGGACTGGGATCAGTGCAGAGAGTGGCCTCTAGCCCCAGACTCCCCCCCAGCGCTGGCCCAACCACAGGCTGCCATTGTAGGGGAGGGGGGAGGGAGCACCAGTTTAGGGCAGCCCAGGACCCCGAGGCCCTTAATCAGTCCATCGGTATGTGGAAGTTAGGCATCAATTACACACTCATTTTTCATGTGCAGGTACATGCCTATTCTTTCTTAAAAGATCAGGGCCTTTTGCCATTTGGTGCCATATTAAGCTACTGAAATCTATACTGGAAGTATCACCAGTGCTAACAGTTACAGACAACATTAATTTTCTACCAGCCTACTAGAGTGAACATTCAGACAGTGGGCCTCATTTTACATAGGGATACAATTGGTAGAAAAGAGTTTTGCTCAGGAGAATAGAACAAGTAGAGAATAATTGATAAAATATTTATTTTCAATATAAACTGGCTAAACTGGAAAGAGAAAAGTTGAATGAATCCTGTTAGTTTTCCCATGTACTACTAATAATATTTTTCATTTCAACAGCATCCTCCATCGGATTTCAAAACATTTTAATGCATTAATATTAGTAATCTATTATTAACATACGATTCTGTCTGCTTCCCTTAACTGCCCACTTTCAAACCCTTTATGCATAAAAATCTAGCCCCCAATTGCCCACTTCATTTCAAGTGACCGCCTCCTGGCATATGTTACTCTTTCTGCTTAACAATCTGCCCCAACTTGTACTTAAGTCAGACACACCACTTCCTGCCCCAGACCTGCAGAGTTCCGTGTAGCTAGAAAGTTTGTACTTTCCACCAATAGATATTGGTCCAATGAAAGATATTACTGCATCTACCTTATTTCTCTCATTGTTGACTTATGTTTCACAATATACTTGTGAGGAAGGAAAGCATTATTATTGCCATGTAATCTTTTCCTCTTACTGCTATTTATCTCAGTGACTGTCTTCACCTCCCATGCCTTTTTGGAGATTTAGACTGCTCACCTGATCTAATCTGTTTAGGTTAGAAGTTTGGAATCCAGGGTATACAGTGCTACATGGGAGGCATAAATCATACCTCTCCGCCTGCCAAAGCACAAACATGGGATATAATATATGACAAAGACACAAAATGAAGGAGACAAAAATTATTCATGCAGGAAATTTACGTAAGATCCATTCCTCTAATCCAAGTAACTCTTTCCATAAATTTATCTTCATGGTCCTTTATCTCTTCTGTAAATAATTTCCAACAATATATGAGGGGACCTTAAATTTGTATGCAAAATAAGGAACTTTGGGATTAAAATGAGTGATACCTCTCAAAAAAGTGTTTGAGAAGCATTCAGGGGTGTCAAATTCATTTGCTGTGGTGGGCCAGATTTGACTTAAATGTACTTCCAAGTGGGCAGTACATACCATAAATTGAAATACTATGGCACTCTCATGGAATCACAGAGTGCTGTGTATGCGAAACTCTGCTCTGCGAGACCTCTCTCTCTCTATTAGGGAGACAGTGCGGTCTCACAGACACAGTCTCGCATACCCAGCACTCTGTGATGTCACAAGACCCGATCCTCTCATGGCATTAAGGAGCACGGGACATGCGAGACCACAGTCTCTCTCTCTCTCTCTCTCTGTTAGGGAAAGTGTGGTCCTGTGGAAAGCAGTCACGGGCTGGATGGAAGAGGTTCAGGCTACATGTTTGACACCCTTGCATTAGATGAGCTATTGCTATGATATATGAGCAGAGTGGGAACAAAATAAAAATTCGAGAAAGATTTTATTCAGATTTGCAATAAAAATGCTATTGAAACTCAGTATTATGTAATTTTAAAAAGTACTCTCACCAACCTGAAAAAATGTTATAAAATCAACTAAAATATCCCCAAAGCACTGAACGTGAACATCAGACCACTAAGGCGGCCTGATTTTCTGCTTTACTTTATTCAAGTTATACCAGTGAAATACAACTGGGGAAACAATCCCGGAAGCTTAATTTATTGCAAATGTTTGACAAAAGATGTTTTGGGCTTGTTTAAATTTTTTGTATGTGTGCTTTTGCTTAGGATTATATTTAGTGATCTACATTGTGTGCTACTCTATTTCTAGTGCAATTTAGGATTTTGGGATGACGTATTCTGAGACACCTGGACCAACTGACCTCTGATTGAATCAGGTGGGGGCAAAAAGTAGTGAATTTTCAATGAGGGGATCTGACTGTGAAATTCAGTGTTCGTTCGCAAATTCACCAAAGTCTGAATTTGTTGACTTTCAAGTCACACCTCATTGTCCTCTTGTCCTACTTAAAGGATTTTCTACTTTTATCATATTTCTCTGTTGAACATACTCTATCATAGAAAGATTCTTGAAAGTAAAAAATAATTTAAAAGAAAATTACAGTTGCATTGCAATATCTTTACTATGTCAGGCAATGAATCTCTTGCCACATTTGTTTTATTGGCTGTCCTCAAGAGCCTGAGATGGCTGCTCTTTAGGGCCCTATGCAAGACTTTTGTCTTTTCAGCTAAGTGTTTGCTTGACTTTATAAGACTCTGAAGAGTTTTTTTTTTCTTTGATGTATTGCTGTGTTTGATTTTCAGGGATTATTTCTTCATATATATATATAGTACTAATAGCTTGTTTGTTTGTTTAATCTAAGTAATGCAATCAGATACCATGGCAATGGATACTTCATAAATTATTAAATATAGACTTCTGTAGTCTCTATTTGTAATATGTACAAATCCAACCTTAGCATCTTTGGCAGGATTCCTCCCCCAAACATAAGACAGAAGTCCAACATGATCACTCTATTTTACACAGGGCCCGCCTGAAGATTTTGGAGAGATTTAGTGAGGTGGCGTTTTTGGAATTACTAGACTCATTTTATATGGTTTAAAAAATGATGTATGCAATGAAAGTCACCAATCCACTTTCTGCTATAGAAATGGATCCCAGTTGCTCAGGATGGTGTTTTATGCATAGTTGTAAAACATTCAAAAAGATTTTGAAAGGGAGATTTGCTCAAACAAGATAGGTATCTGTGACTCACTAGGACTCCAGTCACCAAAGAATGTTGTATGCATTTTAGTAAATATTGTAGACTTTTACACAGGGCAAGACTGAGATAATATAGAGGACCAGAAATCAGGGGAGGTGCAGTTATGGGTCAGCCCAGTACCAGAATTCATTCCCAGGGGAAAACATAATCTGCTTTTGGCCTTTACCAGTTCACAGTGGATTATCCTCTCTATGCCACTTCATCTTTGCTGGTAGGCATGCTGAACCAGGAAGACATCTGAAGTATTGTCACTGAAACAATTTTGGATCTGGTTCATTAAGTAGTAAGTACAACTTGAAAGAACTGGTGAGAGGAAATAGCATTGGAGTGATCACAAATAATCAGTTAAAATAGCAGGGAAGGATCAAAACCAAGTCATTAATTATGCCTCCCCCCCATTTTTTTTTTACTTCAGACTTTTAAGAAATGAAGAGAATCAGTTAAAGTAAATTGGACTGAAGAGCTCAAGCTCTTAAGTGTGGAGGAGGCTTGGAATTTCTTTAAATCAACTATACAAGAACTATCTGCAAACTATCTAACTATATGCATCCCAAGCAAGGGAGGAAAATTGTAGGGAAAGGCTCCAGACCCAGCTGCATGAATAACCCCCTCAAAAAGTTATTAAAAGTGAGAGTCTAGAGGGAATGAAAAATGGATTAATTGGCAACGAAAACTACATCTTGGTGGCTAGAAAATGTAGGAATAAAGAGAGAAATGCCCAAAATCAAGCTGAATCAGTTGTTGCCAAGGAATTAAAATAGTAGGTTTTTTAGTTATATAAATCAAGAGAGAATAAGGCAGAAGAAGATTGGGTTGTTACACAGTCTAGATGGGGTGAAGATTAAAGATAATCTAGGAATGGCCTAACAACTAAATGAATACTTTGCCTTGGATTTCAGTAAGGATGATAATATGGAACATGGGCAGAATAGTTGATGGAAATGTGTACAGAAGTGGAATTTACCTTACATTTTAAGTGGAAGAAATCTTGAAGAGTTTGATGCGCTTAAATTGGGAGAAATAGATGATTTCCATCCCAGAATACTGACAGACCTGGCACATGAAATTGCTAGTCCCATAACAAAGATCGTTAATAAATCTCTCTATTTGGAAGTAGCAATGTATGACTGAAGAATAGCAAACACCTTACCTATATTTAAGAAAGGGGAAAAAGTGGTTCAGGTAATTACAGATCGGTTAGTCTAATTTTAGTACTATGCAAGAGTTTAGAACAAAAAGAGTGAAGGAAACAATAACTACATTCTTGGTAAAAAATGGAAGAAGGGATATAATGCATCGCAGGGTTACCAAAGGTAGCTCATTTCCTTCTTTGAGAGAATAACTGGTTTGGGGCGGGGGGGGGGGGAACGACTTGAAAAAGGAAATGCAGTAGATGTAATATTGTTGGATTTGAGTAAAGAATTTGACACTGTATCACATGGAAAATTATTAGTTCAATTAGAGAAGATGGGAATTAGTGCAAGGATTGTAAGGTGGGTAAGGAATTGGCTAATGGGCAGAAGGTAACAGGTTATACGGGAAGGTGCAGAAGGGAAGTTACTAGTGCAGTATCTCTAAAATCAGCCTTAGGACCAATCTTATTCAATATTTTTGTTAATGACCTTGGTACAAAGCAGGAGCATGCTAATGAAATTTGTTGATGATACACAGATGGGAGACATCCTCTATACGGAGGAGGAGTGGAATGTTACACAGGAAGATCTGGATGACTTTGAGGACTGGAGTAACAGAAATGGGATAAAATTCAAAACTGCGAACTGCAAGCTAGTGTACATAGCGTCTAATAATAAGAATTTCTTCTACAAGTTGGTGGCTCATCAGTTGATAGCAAAAAGGAAGAAAAGAGACATGGTTGTGTTGGCTGATTATAGGATGACTTGGAAGCTTGCTGCTGCAAAGAAGTAAATACTATAAAGTATCAGGTGAGGTATTTCCAGGAGACAGAGAAGAATGCCATTGTAGAAGGCACTGGTATGACCTCATTTGCAATACTGTGCACAATTCTCATCATCTATGTTCAAAAAAAGATGAATTCAAAATGAAACAGATTTAGAGAAGAGCTACTAGAATGACAAGGAAAATGCAGGGTCTATTTTTGACAAAAGACTGGAAGAAATTGGCTTGTTTAGACCAGCAAAAAAAAAAAAAAAAAAAAAAAAAGGCTGAGAGGGTATATGAATTCTCTCTTTAAATATATTGAGAGGTAAACACCAAGGAGGGTGAAGAGCTATTTAAGCACAATGATAATGATGGCACAGGGAGAAAAAGGTATAAAATGGCTATGATCAAACTCAGGCTGAAAATTTAAAGGATTCTCACTGTCAGAAGGGTGAGGTTCTGGGACAGCCTCTCCATAGGAGTTGTGGAGGCAAACAATTAATTTTAATAGACTGCTGGACAAATTTATGAGTGTGATTGTATGATGGGTTTACTTGTGATGATGGGGGCAGGGCTCAGCAACCTTGTGAATTCCTTCCGGCTTATGTCTTATCTTTCTAAAAGCTTCAGGGCTTCAGCTGGTCACCTAGGATCAGGAAGAGATATTGCACCCTTCTTGTGTAGTCTTTTTTTCTCCTTCCTCTGAAGCATCAGAGATGGCCATGGATGGAAAATAGACACTAAACAGCATGGATCAATGTATTAATGAAACATGGGGCATTCTCCCTCTCATGTACTTGACTGCCTGTGTTTTGCTCATATGCCCAGGGTCTAACTGATCACCAAATAAAAGGTTGAGAAGAAATCTCCCTCTAGTTAAGACCGGCAGTGACCTTAGGGTTTTTCACTTTCCTCAGCAGCATAGAGTTTGGGTAACTTGCCAGGATTAAATAGGGATATTTTACCTAGTCAATTTCCTGCCACTGCAGGGGCCTCAGGCAATTAGTGTACTCTCTGCTTGTGGCACATAGAGGGTTACTCTCCTGTCAGCTGTAATGCTTTGGTCTATTTTCATATTTTGGTCTATTTGTTGGGTTTAGTGCAGGGGCGTTGCTGGATAGAAAAAAGATACAGGGCTGTGGCCCCCCAGCCCTCTCCCTGCTAGCTCCTCCCCCAGCTAGGCCACCCCCCCACCCCCCACCCAGTCTCCCCACCACTACCCAGCCCCCACCAAGTCTCCTTGTCCCCCTGCCCCCTTCGCCTCTCTCAAGGCTTCTAACTCCATCCATCCGTCCCCAGCCCTCCCATCCTGACCCCTTGCTCGACTGACTCATGAGTCTGGACCCCTCCATTCCCACCCCCGGTCTCCGCATTCCCCCCTTACCTTAACACCTGATACAAAGGCCCGGTACCGGCCTGCGGCGGCGGAGCAGGGCAGCCGGCAGAGGGGCCGGATCAGGCCATGCTGCCAGCCGCGGCGCTCTGCTCCTGCCGCTGCATGCCAGCCCCTTGGGCCTGATCCTGCCCCTCTGCCGCCGCCACGCACCACCACCACGGGCAGGCAGCGTGGCCAGATCAGGCCTGGGGCCCCTTTCCCAGCTCCTCTGTCCCCCTCCCCCATGCTCCTTTCCCGGCTCCTCTGCCCCTTTCCTAGCCCCACTGCCCGCCGCCTCCTCCCAGCCTCTTCACCTGGCCGGAGGCTCGGAGCTGCAGGGGTCACCAGCAGAGCCGCTTCCGGGCCAGGCCGCTCCCGCCCTGAGCACGCTCTGTCTGAGCATGCTCAGGGCGGGAGATTTGAACCTCCCCAGCTTGGCCGCAGCAGGAGTCTGCGGCTTTGCTGGGGCCCCTGGGCGGAACGCAGCGTGCCGCCTGGGTTTTCTATTTTTAGGGGCCCCAAAACGCTGGCCCCTAAAAATTGGGGGGCCCCGGAATGGCATTCTGGAGTGTTCCCCATTACTTTAACCTTTGCCTGCTGGGGAAAATAGATCCGGGGCTCAGGCTATACTACCCAAGCCCGACGCCCTGCCAACCCAACCGCAACGACGCCTCTGGTTTAGTGTGTCGCTGCTGGGTGTGGTTGGTAAACTGTGATATGCTGGTGAGAGTAGATGATCTGGTGATCCCTTATGACCGTACACTCTATGGCTCAGTCAAGATGCAGCCTGTTTCCACTGTCAGTCCACTTGTACAGGCAGAGAGAGTGTGACAGTGCACGTAAGCTATGAAGATAAATTATCTCATTGGTTCCTTCTACTCTTCCATTTGTCTGTCCATATCCGCCTGCTGTCTCATCTCATACTTAGATTGGGAGATGCTTGATTTCAGGATGGCTTTTTTGTTCTGCATTTGTACAGCAGCTAGCATAAAACAGTCCATGACTAAGACTTCTAGGCGCTCCAATAAAATAAACAAATAATAAGCATGTCTTCTGTATAGATGCCTCCTTCCTGCATACGATTTCAATGAATACAAACATCTTGGGCCTGTTTTTCTTTCAGATACCAGTTTTAACATTTACTTCTGCAGAGCTACTCCTGACATATACTGGAGAAGAAAATCAGTCTTTTCTCTTTACAACTTCTCAACCACAGATTGGAACTATTGAAGGACTTTTTTTTCTAATGGACAGTGTTCCTTTTTGATCTCCTCTGTCAGGGTATTGGCTTCTTCCACTGGAGAAGTGATGCAGGTAGTTCTGAGGTGGGCTTGCTCTACTATATCCCTGTAAACCACATGAATTTTTCCCTCTTCCCCTTCCCCAATTTGGCATGCATAGCCTCATAAACACTGTACTCAGCCTGAACCTTGGGCACGCTGTAACATCCTATGTATATTAATCCCTACCCCAGTTTAATGAGCTGCTGGCCTTCTGCGGCCATGGTTTCCTGAGTTGTCAGTTATCTGGCTACTTTCCCTACCCTTTACTGAGAGCAAAGCAAACTCTTTATTTATTTATTTGTAATTCCCACCTCTATTACTCACTGTTCTCTGATCCTCCACTGGGCTGCAATTCAGCTATTTAATTCAATGAGTCCCCTAGCTCCCACACACTCACTCTCCAGCTTAATTATTTCATATCCCTGTGCTTCTTTTGAGGAATGCTCTTCTGTTTTCAGTCAGGGAAGGGCAGCAGTTTGACAGGGAGATTTACTGATAAGTGGGAAAGCTTAATATTTTTGCTTCAGTGGAGACCACTGCCAAGCCTGGGGTCTACATTTTTAAGCTCTGCATTTTACACGCCAGCTGTAAGCTCTGGCTTTCTCGTGTTATTTATAAGCGAAAGTGAAAAGCTCAGGCTTTTAAGATGATGTGAGCAACGGAGACTTTTTCCTCGGTAGGAAGAAGAAGCGGGCTTCTCCTTGCTGCCCGTGGGAGACCGTCCAGTCCTTCAGGGCGAGGTGCTGTCAAGGCAGTTACGGGCAGGGCGGCGACACTTCCCATCTGGCCCCATTTTCATAACACGCTCAGAAAAGCTGCAATCCCGGCACGGCCCCCACGGGGAACCTTCGCCCCAGTCCTGCGTTCAGCCACCGCCCCCCGGCTGCGGGGCTGGCAACCCTCAGCGGGAACCCCGCTCGGGGACTCCGCGGGCCTGGGCTGAGCAGAGACTGAGCCAGCAAAGGGGCGTGAGGCTTGTCCCGGCTCCTTGCGCCGCGGGGAAGAAGCAGGGGAGGCTCCCACGGCGCTGCCTGCCCGGGGCTCCTTCCTCCTCGGCCCGCACCGCACGGCGACACGACTCTGCCCGCCCTCGCCTCGCCTTACTTCGCCCCCGCTCGCGCGCGGAGCAGCCCCGGGCGGGGGAAGGGCGGGGGGAGACGGTCGCCGCGGCGGGGCCCAGGCGGATGCAGCCGTAGCTCTCCAAGCTCTAGGAGCGAGCGGAGAGAGGCGGAGCCAGTCAGTCGGCCAATGAGCGGAGCGGACGGAAGGGTGGGGCGGGGCGATAGCGATCGCCGCCCAATGGGGGACGGGGCGGGGTGGCGTGCGGAGCTGGGGGAGTCGCGAGCAGCCGGAGGCTGGAGTCCGGGCTCGGGCAGCGAGAGAGGCAGCGTGAGCCGCGCCAGCGCCGCCCTCATCCCGGGACCCGCAGCAGTCCGCGCGAGGAGTCGGGAAAGCCGCGCAGCCCGAAGGAGGCAGGCGAGGGACGGACGGACGGACGCTGCCTCGCGGGCGGAGCCGCAGCCGCCTGGAGCAGAAGTTTGGCTGGCGCCGCGGCCGCAGAGAGGAAACTTTTCTCGGGGGGGGCGGCTGGCAGGAGCCGGCGCTGGGCTGGTTCGGGCCGGACTCTGGGATCCGTGACTTAGCGCGGGGGCTTCTTCGCGGCTCCGCCGGGCCGGGCCGGGCTGCGGCGGCCGGGATGTACCTGGCAGCGGTCTCGGCGGGGAGGAGGCGCCCGGGCGGCGGCGGCGGCGGCTGGCACCTGGCGGCGGGGTGGCTGCTGTTGCTGCTGCTGCTGGGCGAGTCCGGCACCCGGGCACTCGTCTGCCTCCCGTGCGACGAGTCCAAGTGCGAGGAGCCCAAGAGCTGCCCCGGCAGCATCGTACTGGGCATCTGCGGCTGCTGCTTCATGTGCGCCCGGCAGCGCAACGAGAGCTGCGGGGGCGTCTATGGGCTGCACGGAGCCTGCGACCGCGGGCTGCGCTGTGTCATCCGGCCCCCGCTCAACGGGGACTCCATCACCGAGTACGAAGTGGGCGTCTGCGAAGGTAAAGGCAGCGGCCTCTTCCCATCAGGGCTGCCCGGCCGGGACCTGCCCTTCCCCGCTGCTCCACTAAGGGTGGCCGCCCTGCGTGCGGGGAGCGGGAGGATCGGCTGCAGGGCTGGGCAAAGGGATCCCGCCGCCTTGTCATTGGATCCCCTCCCACCCCCGTGTAATGCTGAGTCTCCGTGAGCTGCGGGGGGCTTCAGTGCTGAATTGCTTTTAATAGCAACAGCACGTCTAGGTGTCAGTTGTGGCCCCCTGGGCAGGGAGAAGGCCCTGCAAGAGCATGTAAGACTGGCTGGTGGATCTCCACCCCCCCGTCTCTCCCCCGTTGGTAGAGTTTGTCTTGTTTCTGTCCTCCCGCTCGTCGTCCTCCTCCCCCATTAAATCTCCACGCAGTTTGAAAGGGAGCAACACATGGTGATTTTCCAGGTCAGGGACATGTGCCCTCTTTATTTTTATTTTTTAACCCGAGGAGCAGCTTCGAGGAGTTGTTAGACTTATGCTCCCCCCCCCATCTGAGTTTGTCTAAAAATCCATTTCGATTGTTTAATTTCAAACGAAGAATTCACCGAGACCGAGCCGTTCTCCCCTGGCAGCTTTAGGTATCAGGTAGTAGTAGCCCAGGCTTTCTCTTTCTGTAGCCTTGTTGCTTTCTTCCACACTAGCAATAGCTCTGCTCCTGCCAGCCGTACCGTTTCTTACATGAGCCTGTCTGTCTCTCTCAATCTGGAGAAGAAAATTAGATCAGGAGTACTCTTCTGGTAGCATCTAACTTCTTTGCCTTCACGCTAAGTTTCGGACATGATTTAATTGCATGTTGCTGCTGCTGGGGGGAAAACATATTTTAAAACGTTGAACTTATTTTGGTCGTTTGAAGTAGTTTGTTATAAATTCCCAGACTGCTGCAATCTTGAATCCTTTTTCGTTCGTAGATCATGTTAACTAGTGTCAGTTCGGCCAGCTACTGATGTCCCTGCCAAATTTCTTGCTAAGATTTAAAGCATTTGAAACAACAGCATGGCAATTTGCCCTCGTGGAATAAACAGAGATCAATAATACATGTGATGCTTATTCCGGATTCCTTCTGTGTAAGGAAAAAACAAAGACTGATCGTCTGTTGCTAACTTTTCCTTCCTGTTCCTGTCACTTAACAACTCCCCTCCCCATGAAATGCGTCTTTTCCCTTTTCCTTCAAGGGAAAAATACCCATGTAAGCAACTCTTCCAACCCACCACTCTCACTTTGCCTGCTTCATGTAGGGTGGAGGTGACTAGGTACTAGGGAGAAATGTAGGGTTACTTCGCCTGTAGCTAGCTTGATTCCAAGTGGCAGAAAGGAGTTCTGGAGACTCTTTATCATTTGTCAAATATCCGAGGAAGGGAAAAGCTTAATATGTAAGGAAGTAAAACGCATGGTGACGTTAAGAGATTATAAATAGTTGTTCTATGTGGGATAATGCATTATTTTATGCGGTGGGGTTTTGTTTTGATCTCTCTCTCTCTCTCTTTTTTTTTTTTTTTTTAAATGACCCAGACTGGACAGTTCTGGAAAGTAAAGGAGAGGGTTTTCTTGACTTCCGAGATAGAGGGCAGTAGAGAGTCCGGAAATATCTTTTAAGAAGGAGGCACTGATCCAAGAACTGTTTGAAAACAACAAACCAAAAAAACCCCATAAAATAAAATTTCTGTCCTGACGAAATTGACAGTATTCTAAGTATCGCTTTTGCTGGTAAATGTATAAACAAGTACTGGATACTAAAGTTATAACTGATATTATCCATAAATGAACTCTAAACCACAATATAAGGATATGAGAAGTTGTTGTGTCCTGTGTATATAAAAACAAATAGAATAAAATCCTTTCCTCAGAATTTGTTCAGTGGGATTGAATGGGCATAACTGAAGTCAGAATTAGGTTGTGTATTTTAAATGATTTAATACAGTTCTGAACTAATTTTCTCAAGGGGGATTGCTTGATTTATACCATTTTTTATTGGTCTTTATTTCCTATGTACATAGAAACAAATTGGATTTAGGCCACATCTACATATACAGCAAACTATAAATATATAGAAAAACTTGCCATGATTAAAATGTTTTTCGGTTGCTGGATAGTGGTTCCTGTTCTTGCATGGTCTAAGTATAAACATAGCTTGAACAGACAACAGAGTCCTGTGGCACTTTTAAAGACTAACAGGACTCTGTTGTCTTTCTACAATAGACTAACACGGCTACCCCTTTGAAAATAGCTTGAACAGTTTGTAAAGGGAGAGTGGGATAATGAAAGTTTACAGTAATTACCTTGATAATCCAGCTCTTCCTGTATCACAGTGTGGAGTTTTCTGGCAGGTTAGGAGCATTTCATTCTTTAAGTGATGCAATGTATACATTGGATAATTTCATCTAGTAATATACCGTTTTTAACAGAGTACATGGGATGAAGCATTCATTTGCAAGATTATATTTCAATTAGTGCAGTGTGGCTATAAACTAGTTTCTGTAGCAGTCATCAAAAACAGTTTAGGAACTTTTTGTGATACTTCAAATAAAAGAAGCAACCACTTAAACTGTTAGCAACTTTAGAAGATATTACTAGGAAAAATGTTGCTTTAAAGTTCTACCCTACCTATAATTGTCTCATCTTAAACTAAGAAACTGTTCGGTATGTGATTGGCCTGGTTTTTTTTGTTCGGAATGAAAGAAATTTAATACTTTATCTATAAATCGGTGAAAGGATTTATTTTAAATAATCAGACTTTTTCGATATATAACTTGCAGGTAGAAGTATGACAGGGTAGGTTGTTTGCCTTATCACTAGCTGCTAATACTGTGTATTATTCTCTTCTTCACACACTAACAGGATGAATGAAATGATTATTGTATGTCATGTCTATTGTAGTGCATGGAATTATTCTATAAAATGTTCTTGAATAAAAGTAAAATGTGAATAAAATCTACTATGTGGATAGAAACTGATATCTTCTACTTTTTACTGTTTCTTTCACTGCAATTTTTACACTAAAATGACCCCTACTGGTTACAACTATAAGTGTAGAAATTTTTTATTTTTGTGGCTTCATAAATTGCTTTGCTGAGGCAAAGCTCTGACATATAGACCCTTTCTGACCCAGAAAAACGTATTCATATTTTCATGATCCTATAATTCTCTTCAGAGACTGATATTATTCATGCCTGTTGCAATAAGAACTACTTCAGTTGTCATTTTCTCAAAAGAGAAAAATCTATGTGATCTGCACTTTTGGTGGGAAAAGTATTTTTGTGGTGACTCTTCCAGTGGAGGAATTTATATTCAGAACTTGCCTCTAAGCTTGAAATATGCTGCTGCATACAAGTGACATTGTTACTTTAGGGAGTGAATTCTTCTGCATGAATTTGTGCTTAACCAGTACATCAGCATACTGTTAAAATAACCTGTGCTACCTCAAGGTGCCACTTTTTCCCCCTCATTTTAAATTTAAAAAATAACCAAAAAAGTTTGTAGTTTTCAGTTTTTAGGCTGAGATTAACGTATGTTAGCTAATGCTACTTTTCCTAATGAAAGCAAAGCCTAGGGGAGAAAATGAGAATTCTGTATTTTATTTCAGAAAGGGATTTAATCTTTTGACAAAAATGTCTTATTGAGAGCAATTTCTTGCAGTCTTTATATCAATAACATTAGCCTGTTTATGGCCTCTTAACACACAAACAAGATTACAAACAAGAAGCCTGTATAAATAAATATATAAGTATAAATAACTTTGTTGTTCTTTAAAAGTGCCAGCAGACTCCTTGTTTGTTTTGCTTACCTAGATGAACACAGCTACCCCTTTGGAACAAATGAGATTGTAAATCTTGGTGTATAGTCTTATGTATTAAGATCAAAATATTAAGCAATTAATGGGTTCAGTTACTCTCAAGAAACAATTCAAATATGATTTCAGCCAAACCACTTGACTTTTCAGAGTAAAAGAGGGAAAAAATGGTAGCACCAATGACAAGTCTTATTGAAACTCTTCTTTTGATGCCTTAAAATTAACTTGACATCTTAGTGAGAAAAATTATTGGAAATATTTTATAATGGCTAAGGGGATAAGCAGTTGTCTATTTTGATTAAGCTACTTGTGTATAGCTAATGAGTCACTAATGTAATTGATGGATTAATTATGTTTTCCATTTAGTGCATTTACTTTGGGGAAACAGACTTCTACTCACATTTCTAATATTAAAAAAATTAATGCAAATTGTTTAAAAATTATCTTGGGAAATTTTGGTCAACTCGAACTCGGGTATTCTGCTCAGATTGTTATATTGTGCTCATCATTGTAGTATCTGAATGCCTTCCATTAGTGCATTAAATGATGAAATTAGTATCTGTCACATGTTCTTTCGTCTGCTCCTCAGGTAGAATTGTAGAGTGTATTGTTCTGGTGACGGTTTTTATATATACATATGTTGCTGTGTATATATCAAGGTCAAAGCAAGGTACCTGAAGCCAACTACTCTAAATATATGTTTAAGCCCTTAATTATCAAATGGTTTGTTCTACATAAATAAACGCCCACAACTTTCACTGACTTAATTCAGAGTTGTGTGCATCCTAAAAATCTCAAACTTTGAGTGTGGATTCATTTAGTTGCCTAAATATGAGCTAGGTGTCTAGACCTAAACACCTGAATTTTAAAATGTGGCTTTACTTTCTGGCTTCAGAATAGTACTTTTTATTTAATCTGAAGAATTTGAAAATGTTTGACATGATATAATTTTTTTCCTCTTAGCTCTTAATGCAGGGGTGTTCATACCATAAAGATTTAACAGTTGTTTGTGGGTAAGAGTTAAGTGTTTTGTTCTTTTTGTTTTAATGTGGTTGGTTCCTGCTGTTCGAAGTGAGAACACATGAGCAACTTGGGAAAGCTTGAACTGTTGCTATTACTGAACCTATTTGCGGATGTGCATATTCTCCCTCCCTGTGATTGTCAATCTCCCTCCTTTCATAAGGACATTCGCTGGCTGGATATGTGGCTAGATTTATCAAGGTGTTAACAATCAGAGATGGATGGAATCCTCCTGCTTTAAGGGACAGCTCTGAAGCAGGACTACATTGCTGTGAAGGCAGGTTTGGAGGTGGGCAGGGGGAGGGAACCGGACTACTCTTTCAGGGTATTGCTCTTGCTCATAAGTGTTTAAGGCATCTTTTCCACTCCCCATCCCTCCCAATTTTTGCCTTTGGCTTGTAGCTACTTTTTTTTTTTCCTTGCAAACTTGGACTATTATAAACTGCTTTTCTTCCTAGAGAGAAGTTTTGATTACTTTGCAGAAGTGTCTTAAAGTTAGTAAGTGGAAATTTACATGGCAGCAGCATACTAAATAAGTAGGCTATCTGTGGATTTGCAATTGCTTTGATGGATTGTTTTCAGTGAGGAGAGTATTAGCTTATTGCTGAAGTGGACTTGAAATAACTGAATTAATGAATTGTCCTACCATATTTTTCATCCTTTTAAGGAATATGCCCGAGAACACCCTGTCCTTTGGTAGCCAGGGAAGTTCTGTTCCCAATCTGTGGCCTAGGGGCAAAAAGAGGCTTGGAGGGACCTTCAGAGCTCTTCTCCCACTGGCTGCAGAAACAAGCCGCTGCTTAAGGGCCCAGGTAGAGTGTGTTTCCATGGGGCTGAAAGACCAGTGCAGGCCCTTTGCTGCAGCCAAGGGGATGGGAGAACCCCCCCCCCACACCCTTTGCAAAGCACTCCACGTAGATCCATAGGTGCTAGGATCCCTGCTGGAGCTAGCGGGAGGGGAGATCAGCATTCACCTCCTTCTGGTTATAGCGGGAAGCAAAGCGCTCTTTCTGGCTCCCTACATGCTAGGGTCCCTGCAGGAGCCAGGGGCAGGGGAGCACTGATCTCCTATCACCCTGGCTGCACAAGGGAGCTGCTGCTCAAGGACCCAGGTGACGCACACAAGGCAATGGGATACGTTCAGTTTCCCTGGTGCAGCCAAGGAGACGGGAGGTGTGTGAGAAGTCAACCTCCTTGCTGAACTCCTTCTTTCTGGCTGCAGTGGGGGGGAAGGGGGGGAGCTACTGGCAGAGACTGGTGGTGCTTCAGGGTTGTAAAATATGGTATCTTGCCCTTGAGCCAAAAAGGTTGGGAACCACTGGTCTAGATAGTAAAGTATTGGAGTGAAAATGACAAATGGCGACTATTTCATCTTATCAGTTTGGAGTCCAAGCACCTCACATTGGGTTTCAGTCTCTGTTATTAATTGACCTTTGAATCACATATGCTGACCACTTCAGCCTGGTCTGTTCATTTTAGCTGTCAGTAAAAAAGACGAGAGAGCTGTCCATTTTTTGTTTCAAATGTGACCTGTATGAAGAAGGTACATGAGGCCTTTTGAGGTTAGGAGATAAATCTTCACCTAGGTAACTGAAGTATGTAATTCATACATAGATATAACATGTTAGTATGTATGTTGCGTTATATAGATTGTTTTGTCTTTTGAGGAAGACGTTATAGCAGGGTTTGACAAAACCTTGCTAACAGGTCGCCATGGTGACCAAGGTTTGTAGCCTGGCACCTAGCTCTGCTGTGGAAATGCAGCAGAGGAGCGCCCTCTGGCGACCAAAAATAAAACTGCTGGCGCCTAGCTGGGAGCCAATTTTGTCTAGCCCTGCATTATAGAAATCTGTTAACGTCGTCATGAATGGTATTTGTTCTCTACCTCGTATGGGATTTAATTATAATTTTCTAGATCTAAAAACTAAAGAATTACTACCTAGTCTTTAGTCAGGTTAGTCATTTTAGTTCTTGGGAAACCGTGTAATTTGACTGAGCAAAAGAAATCCTGTGATATTTCTATAAAAGTTTCGTAAGAAGAAATATTACAACTACTTAGAGATGGCAGAAATTCTGTCAAACTTACAGTGTAGCAATGGATAAATAAGTGCACCTGACTTATCTTTCTCAAAATGTAAGAATTGAACAATGCAAGAGTACAATAGCAAAACTAAAATATAGCAAATCTAGAACAGATTAAGGAAATTGAATTGATTAAATTGCTGTCACACATTTCACTAACTCAGTAATACTGAAGAAAAGATTAAAATATAGACTTTTAAAAAATTGCTAGACTAAAACAGTTCTTGTTCATCTTTTCTTCTGACATGAAGTCGGTGTTGCTTCCTGGGACTGCTTTTAGGGTTTTCTTCAGGACCATTAGTGTTATAGTTTTAATGTGGAGGGAATCTTGTTTTAATAGGTATAAACTTTGCATCTTTTAAATTTTCCATTATTCGTTTTGTGGCCTAGGTGCTACTTATAGGAAGAAGGGTCAGTGGAATCATCACAAATATTAAACTTGTTTCTGTAATTTCTAGAGGATTTCTCTTGAGGAGAGAGATTCATATTTGATGTAAAATATCTCTTCTTTTCCTCTGTGTTTGATCCTTACTTGTGGCATTGCTCTGTCTTCAGATATCAATCTAGACCAAGTGCTGTATAATCTTCAGATAAAATGTACAAAAAATTCTTAGTGATTTAGGAGCTAGAGTCCTGCTTTCAAAAATGACTTGAAATTTTCCAAAGTAGCTTTAGAAACTATCAGTCTTTTTACCCTTCATCTTCTGGTGTTAGGTAACTGAATTCAGGATCTTTTAAAAAAAATGAAGAGTGCAAATGTGGTGAGGGAAAATACTGTTTTAACAGAAGCATCAATATTCTTTCATGTTATTGAACATATTTTCTGTGGGTTAGGCAAGTCCGGAATGACCATGAATCGAGGAAAGACACTATCAGGTCCAATTTTCCCCTCCTACTAAATTAAAGAAAGCTGAGAGGATACGTTCTTGACATTAAGGTAATTCGAGAGACTTTTCTCCAAAAGAAACTACTTTTGCTGATATTTAGCTAGAACTTCCTTGTTAAATCTTCTTACTCTTTCCTCACTTTTTCTAAGACTCTCCATTAGTAAGAATCTTTTCAGATATCTTCAGACTTAATTGGAGAATTTGGCTATCTACTATCTTCGTATTTCTTCAGCTTCAGGAATATTTATTGTCCTTTAAAATCCTCTTCACTGTGTTTAGTGTGACTACTTTAGTAGCTTCTTGGCGTATGACACTTTGCTTCTGTAGCCAAAATAGCTTTTTACTTGAAAGTCTCAACTTCTAGCTCATTACTTCTGTCCAGAGACCTCTTTTCTAGTGTACAATGTTGTTAAAATTAATTTTAGGTTGGGCGTTCCATTCTTAATCCTGTTCATCCTCTTCTTTTTCCCAGTTTTTTTAAACTCAGATTTGGACTGAAGGCTTTTGTTCTTGGTCAAAAAAACTGTAGGTTTGAACAAAATCAGTTAAAATACTTAATTGATTGACTTTTTAAAGTTTTTGTACTCTGAAAATACTCAAGCTACTCTTTGCACAGAGTCAAATAGGAGATGATGTATGGTATATTTCCCAGGTTCAGCCCCTTGTGGTGCAGTGAAACGCTCCTTACTAGCTTGGGGAAAATTATTGCATGGCTAGCTCTCTCCTTTCTTGGGTATGTTGATCTTATTCCAGAAGAAGCCCGTAAACAGTTATTCAGTTTTGAGGCTGTTACCCATTGAGATGTGAAGTACTCTTATTCATCTCTTCCAGAGCAATTTTTTCATGTAGTCGGTCTCCAACAGACTTCCCTGCGTAAGCGTAGGCTGAGGCTGGTGTACACCTAAAACTCAGGTCAACTTAGTTAATTGCTCTGGTGTGAAAAATTCACACCCTCCTAAGAGAGATAAGAAAGCCAAACTAAACTCCAGTGTAGACAGTGCTAGATTGACAGAACAATTCTTCCCTCAACTTAGCTATTGCCCTTCAGAAAGGAGGGTTTGCTACCTCAACAGAACTCCTTCCATCTCTGTGGTCAGAGTCTTATAGCTGTGTTGCTGTAGCCTTTCTAGTGTAGACCATATACCATAGTTCATACATTTGAAGGTTATTAATGAGCATTAGGGCTAGAGTTTTAAGCTTTAATTAAAAGAAGAAAATATGGATGGTGGAGGGGGGGCGGAATGGGACACAAACCAGCCTTCAGGAAAAGTGCAAATAGCTCATCAAGCCCCTGAGTTACTTTAAAACTTGACCCCTTTCCTTCTGAAATGTTAAGCTGGAGATGTGGCAAGCTCGCATGTGAAGATGGTGGCTCTGTTTTTAATTTATAAATTCCACAGAGTATATCTCTAATTTAATTTTATTCGTCAGGTTTGGCAAGCCTTTCTGCTCGGCCGCTTCTCTCTCAAACAAATGAAATATTCTGAACTTTGCACACCCTATCAGGAGTTAGCAGAAAGTTATCAGATTTCTTCCAGAGATATTTGTGAAAAACAGCAGGTTTATAAGCTGATATTCTACAAGTGTGGTATAGGTTTATACGTAACATAGAACATTTCACATTATTCGATCTTCCTTAATGGAATGGAGAAGGAACTTTGCTGCCATCCATCTTCCTGTTAGTCGGGAGTTGCATTACAAATGTTTGCCTTCTCTGAAGACTTAATCTGACCTCTTGGCCTTCAGTCGCCATACTACTTAATGAATTTTAAGATCTTAAACATTAATTGTCTAGCATATATTTTACATCCTTCAGAAGACATAGGCCTGCGCTATACTACAGAATTAGGTTGATGACCTTATGTTGACCTAATTATGTCAATGTCTACACTACAGTCTTGCTCCCTTTGTAAGTGCCCTACTACACTGTCGTGAACACTGCACATCCACAAGAGGCATAGCATTTATGTCAGTATAGTTAAGGTGAGAGTTTCCAGGTAGACATTGCATTAGGTACCTGAGCTGCTGGCTGTTCTTGTCAATTTCACATCTCTGCCAGGGGCTCACAGCTGGAACTGTGAAATTGACAAGAAAGGCTGGTAGACTTCCTACTATGAGTTTGAACCTGGTACCGGGCTCACAATGGCTCCCTACAGCTGTCAGACCAGCCTCACAGCTAGAACCCGTGTCCCCCCACCCCAAGGTGACAGCCCCAGTTGTGAATCTGGTGCTGGCTCCTTTTCATAGTACAGAGTCTACTAGCCTGTTTTGTCAATCTCATAGGCTTGGAGCCCAGCTGCTGCTCTGAGCCTGAGCAGCCTTAGCCATGAAATCGACAAGAAAGGCTGGTAGGCTTCTTGCTGTAAATCTGGTGATAGGCTCTCAGCCAGGGCTGCAATTACAATGGAAAAAGCTTCAACTGTGAGTGCAGTGGAAAAAGTACTTTTTTCCCCTTTCCTTACTACCCCAGGCAGTAAAGAAGTCATGTAGATGACTTCACTCGTAGAAGAATACTTAAACTTTTCACAAAGAGGAACTGTTGTGAGATCCTTCTGAAAGATTTAGGCCCAAAGAGGCTTTCAGTATAGGGCATGAGTATTCTTCCTTTATCCTGTCATGCAGACATGTAGGTTTTATAAAACAAGACTTGTTGCCCAGTACAAAGTAAATCCTCTCCTGTTCTTTGAGCACTTCATTTGAGTATTTCAACATATTCAACATCAATCTCCATTCATGGAGCAACTTGATAGTACTTACTCACTTTGCAATGGTAATTCAGGGATGGAAATTGTCTGAAAATTCAGAATGTGAACTTCATAATTAGTGTTGAATATTCTCTTTTCTTGAGCAGTAAATCTGATGCTGTGACCTTCTACTGTTGCTGGTTTTTAGGGAAAATAGTGGAGACAGCAACATTTTTGGTAGCAAAATTGGCAGGGAGCATATAGCAAACTGCTAAAGTAGATTGCCTTTCATTTCACTGCAAAGTAATATGGGTTAGGCTTTTGTATGTGGGTGCTTTTGTGCTTGAGTGTCATGTGTAATGTACTGTTGAGAACCATAATAGACTTGTTGGGTTTTCAGAAAAGTTAACTGTAGGAGGCATTTGTTTTGTTATAAGTTGCTAACAAGTGTTTTAAAGATAATTAGGGTGTCCTGAATCCAAATATGGTTGTAACCAAGCTTATCTTGACACAATCCACGGTAGTGTGAAAGCTGAGGCAACTATTGCAGGTGCTTCAGTTCAGCTCTGTCTGCCCTAACACTTGGTGGGTCCCAGTTAGCTCCTCAAATGCCACTCCCCTTTTAGGACCCCAGACACTGCCTTTTTGAGCCAGTTGTCTGAATTGCTACAGAATATTCTACTTTTGGCAACCCATCAGTTTCCTGAGCAGAAGGAAAAGAGGCTCAGCATATTCACCAACCTGCACTCTGCTTAGCCAATTCATCTCACTGTCCTAAAAAAATAACTACCGTGCATTGACTGCTGCTTGAATTAAATCTATTGCATTGAAACATTTGTCCTAAACTGTTTGCCTTCGTATTGGAGCCCCTTGTTCTAAGGTAGCTTACTCAGGCTCATGGACCCTTTCTTTCTTTTTCTTTCTTTCTTTGGCAACTTATTTCAAATGAGGGGTATCCACGGTGGTTCTTTGTATGCCTTGCTGCATAACACACACTGAAATACGTACATGCAACTGAATTGTTTATCTTTAGAAATTAATAGTGCTTTAGCTGTGAAAACTTAATCAAAATTGAAAAAGAATCTTAAATCTTCTACTGTTGGACAGGTACTGGTGACAACAGCCCAGCCAGGGGAAAAGTTCAGTTTGACATGTTCAAATGCCAGTTTTTCTTGCACTTATAAAATTGCCATTATTGGCAATGCAGTGCATGCCATTTGATCTTATCAGGACCAAATATATTTCATTAGCTTTACTGAAGTACATCTTTCACACTTCTAACTGGTTATGAAAATACTGTCTTTTTTCTTCTGTTTTTTGTGTAGGTGTCTTTAGGATAGTTTCCAGAATTCAGGACAGGTGTTTAAAAGGCTGACTATTTTAAACTTGTACACACTTGCTCATTCTCTAAGATTGTTCTTACCTAAAAAGAGTTTTAATCACCTAAAATTGTGCACTGGAATAGAGCACCAAGAGGGATAATTAAGGCATCGTCGCTATCCAGTAGATGAAGATACAGGCAATAGAGAGAGAATGTAAGGAAATGAATTAGAAATAATTTTTTCAATGTGTATGCATTGGATTAATTTAAATGCTTTTTGGGACTTCTCTCCACATCCTTAATCGTTGTTTTCTCTTTCCCCTTCCCCCCTTTCCTTAAGGTTCTAAAAAGGTGTGTGTGTATGACAGCGAGAGAGACTGAGTAAAATGAGAAGTGTTCCTGATAGAGCTGGGTGGGAAAAATAGTTTTTTCCTTCATTTCACTTTTGAAATGTCAAAAAAAGGGGGGGGGGGAATGAAATGAAACAGATCTCTTGAAATTTTTGTGACCACCCACTTCCCCTCTTCCCCTTCCGCCCCCCCTCCCCCCCAATAACTGATGAGCCAAACAGCGCTAACAGGAAAGCATGACTCTAGAGCCTGGTGATTAGGGCATTAACTGGAAAAGTTGAAGGCTGAGGTTCAAGGCTGTGTTCTGACAATCTGGGGCTTAACATGAGTGCCTCAGCCATTGCATTCTTGGCTATTATAGGGTGGATGGATCACTCTGATTTTGGCTAGGGTCTGGGAAACATACCTGACTAAAATTGGTTTTCTGTGAAAACCAGCTGTTTTCCTGCAAAAAAATTTGTTTAAACAAATCAGCATTTTCCAACGAACACTTTACTGAAAAATTCATGACTTGCTCTAACCTCTGATTTGATGTAAATGTGTTGCTGAGGACAATAGCCAGCACAGATACTCTCTTCATAGATAGCCCTTCCTGTTGTAGCTTTTCTAGGTTTGGTGGTAGCCCTGCATCTACTTAACATATGGTTCTGAATTCGACACCTCTCCCCATTTGAATTTCCTTGGGTTCTCTCTTCCTCTAGAGCCAAAGGGATGTCTGTAGTAGCCATTTCTTCAATCCACTTACATTTAGAATGCCTGCAAGATCTTTTTTCTCAATCCCTAGTGTTCTCAATGATTCATAGCAAGCTGTTGGCTTTTTCGATGCATAGCTGTATTTATTCCATTCATGTGCAGCACATTTTTCTTTAGGGCTGCACTTTTCAAGGTTAGGAAAATTTAATGCAGAGTCTGAGAACTTAGTTTTGATTTGACAGTTATAAGCCTTCAAAAATCCACTTCCTCTGGAACAGGGCAAGGTTTCCTCAATGAGGCCTGTTTTTATGCCACTTTTATATTCCATCCCTCAGCTCTTTCGGCTGTGGAACTGAGGGAGTCAGATGAGAAAATTAGTCACAAGACTTCATTTTAACAAAAACCTTCTCACTTTCTCCATGTTCAAATTGCAGAACCACTCTTTTTTTCAACTCCCTGCACTCTGCATCTCTTCTCTGGGTCTTGCCTAGAATTCCATCTCAGTCTACTAAAATTCAGACCAAAGGTGATCATTTCAGAAGTGCACTTTCGGCTACAGTATTTGCTCATATTGTAACAATACACTGGAAACTCTTGTACATCTTTTGCCTAAAGACAAAGGTATATTAATGAGGGTGCAAAGTTAACCTTGATCTTTCAGCCTTGGCACTTCTTTAGTTACTTCTCCATTCCATACATTTTGTTTTCTTTTGTTAGCTTGGTAGAGATGGAGTGGGGGAAATGTGATGAAGGCTGTGTATAGCAGCAGTGTGTGTGCACAAGGATATTGTTGGAAGAAAAAGCGGTTGGTATGTAAAAAGAGAAATTCAGTCAGAGGAAGAAGTGACTGAAATAGCATGCAGTGGAAAAGAAAGGAAAATAAAATGCAGGAAAAGGCATGCAAAAGAGATTGGATACTCTGGGTGAGGTGGGGTGAGAGGCAGGAAGGATAGTATTAACATAGTAAAGCTTTTCCTTCATTTTATTGCACCAACTTGGAGTCAAATATTTTTATACTGTGTAACATTTCACTGTCTTTTCAGCAACAGTAGTACTGTCATAGCTGGTATAGTCACTTTCTCATCATAGCATGTACATGTATGTGCACCATTTAAAAATGAAGATGGAGCTTCAGGTTAGTTGTTAACAGTCATACTTCTTGTCTCTTTCTAACTCTTGTCTGGATTACTCTACTGCATATTACATTTCCTATGCTATATTTAGCCCAAACACTAGTATGATATTCAATTAAGAATCTCATTAAGTGCTTATATATTGTGAAGAGGTCAGGAGAAAAGTCATTTCACTATCATAAATTTCTCCCGTGATAGTACTTGTAGGAGCTAGTGTTCGTCCCCTCCTGGAGCTATTATGAGATAGATGTTCTGCTTTAAATTCACACTACTTTAATCCAAATTGTCTTTCAAGTTTAGATAAGCCCCGAGAAAGAAGTACCCATTTCCAGAAAATAATTGGTGATGTATCAAAGGCGTAGTTGCTTGATCTGAGTAAAAGTCAACAATGCAGGTTTTCTCTGACAATCTTCCTTAGGAGAGCCCTGTGCGGATACAAATATGTGGATCTGCATCCGATCTGCATCTGCAAGAAATGGCCCACAGATATCCATGTTGTATCCGCCGATGCGGGTATAATGTGGATATCCGTGGATATCTTCAGATTTGCAGGGCTCTAGCCCTGCATAGATACAAATATGTGGCTCTGTATCCATACCTGCTAGCTCAAGACTTGCTGTTTTGCACTTTATACAGTGAACTTTTGATGTACATTGTGACAATATGGTCCCTGCCTCAAGTGCTCCCTTGTGGCATGTCACTCTAGGACAAGTGCACCTGCTTGTCTTGTTCAGCAGAATGTTCAGTAGTCCACAGAACCCTCCTGATCATTCTCCCCAAATCCCAAAGTATAACAGGTTCACAACTGTTTCCATGCTTTCTCCCTGGATGTCACTTCCATCTCACCTTCCTGAGAGCCTATCTCCAGTCTGTTTGCAAACTTTCTGCTCTTGTTCCTGGGTTCAGCTTTCCAGGCCATCTGCCTGAGAGTTCCCATATTTCCAGGGCTTCCAAATAGCTGATTGGTAGCCCTGTAAATCCTACTGATCTCAAAGGTGGTGAAGCCATCTCATAGGGTATGAGCTGCAGACGGGTGCTTCCACACTTTTATATATCCGATCTATGATCCGCAAAATATGGTCCACAGATATAAAGTGGATATCCATGGATTTTCAGGGCTCTTGCGTATCTTGTCTTCCTCCTTTCTTCTCCAATGGGTAATTGAGTTCGAGTTATAGGGGAGCTGTTTGCCTGGATTGGGAAGAAGGAGCTGTGGAACATTGCATGTTATATAGAGCAGGGATATAAACAGAACAGTGCACTAAGCAAGGCTAAGAACGTAAAGCAAACTTTTATCTAGATTTATAATCTCTGAGGGCCTCTGTATTTTCATTTGTGGGACTTTGTTCCTCTGATATCAGACTACCTAAAGCTGTCCGTCTCAGGGGTGTATGCACTTGGAAGCTCTCATGTGAGAGTTATGTCATCTTCCTACTTTGCGTAAGGTGTACATCACCTTAGTTCTTTCACCTCCATAGAACAGAAGTTTGTTTGTGTCTACAGGACTAGGCCTTTCCTTAATGTAGCATATTTTATTGTAAGTGTAGTACTACATAAAATGCAGCCTGTTTAAAATACTACAGTACTGTAGTACTATAAATGCAGCCTATTTAAACAGCTTGTTGCCTATACTGAGTCCAGCCTCTGTGCTGCTGAGATCCTCTTAGTTAGAACTCTGGATATGCTTTGGCCTCATTCTCCTGCAGGCTCGAGACCATGGTCTTCTTGACCTCATACTATGGCAAAATTATTCACCTAGCATAATCTCATACAGCTTCGATAGCCCAGCCTCCAATGCAAGAAGTGCCAGCTGTCTCCTTTCTTACTCTCCAGCTCTGGAATATTTCAAGGCCCTTAAGATGGCATTGCTGCAATATTTCTGCCCTGGAGGAGTGTGGAGATCTCAGCACTAATCCATTTAAATATGTCACTTGTTCGGATTCTTTATATCAACTTCAATCTCTGTTCTGGGTGGAGTCTACCACTGAAGGTGCCAGCCACTCTGATTCCTGTTACATCATTCTGCACCTGTAATGATTTCTCAGGTTCCACTCCAGAGCCCCCTTGGAGTGCCTTCTATTTCTTTGGAGAAGGACCTATAGGGTACAAGGAATAGCCTTTGGGGCATTGCACTCCTTTCTCGCCTTGGATCCAGACTTCAGGAGGATACTGGGCCAGGGCTCATTCCAGCAGCATATGGGGACTATATATACAGAGCTTTATGGAGACTCTTTTGGAAGCCACAAGATCAGTTCTGGCACAGGCTACTGTGCCAAGTACCATAACTTCTGTTGACACTGATCCCTCATATAGCATTGGATTTTCCCCTACATTCCAGTAATATGCCAATCTCCTACCGGAGGGTAGTGGCCTCCTTAGTAACAGCGCCCACCTTCTAACATCCTCTGACCTGAGAGAGAAGACTCTATCAGCGTTCTGCCTTAGGAGCAGTCTCCTTCACATCAAGGGATGCATTCCAGAGGAATTTTCTAAATGTGCTTCTGTTAAACAGCCTCAGCGGTACAGGAGCGGAATTCCTTGCAGCTCACAGTATCTTCCTCTGAGCAGCAATTTTGAGGGTATGGTTGAGAACCATATACCAATTTGCACCATACCTCAAGTCCATCCTTTCTGTCTCTCCTTTCTGACCCAGTAACTCCTCCTACAAGATGCATGACTACTTCTGAGGGTTGATCTAGCTGATCTGGCTACTTAAAATGAGTATACCTTTTCACCCTGTAGTCTCCAGGTTCCTCAGCAGCATGGGGAATGCCTTCCCCTCATTCCCTCTAAATTAGGGAGCCCCTGCTATCATTGGAGCTAAATCTTGTCCCAACAAAGCTAACCCCCCTTATGAGTAGAGCCCTGCAAATCTGCAGATATCCATAGACCGGGGGTCGGCAACAGCGGCTCCGAGAGCTGCATGCGGCTCTTTGACTGCCCCCTTGTGGCTCCCTGGCAATCCCCTCTAGGGAGCCAGGTGTGCGGTAGCTCTGGGGTTCTGGCCGCGACTCCCAGGCCCCCTTGGCTCTGTGTCAAGCCTCTCCCCTCCTCCAGTCCGACCCGCGCCTCTCCCCTCCTCCAGCCTGACCTCCCATACTATGTTCCCTGTAAGCTGCGGAGGTACGCAGCCACGCAGCAGCTGTCGCACCCCCGGCAGCTTAGAGGGGACCCCGCGCAGCCCGGCAGCCCCCGCTGTTCCCCAAGCCGGGGCTGTCCTGTGGCTTTTTCTTTTTTTTTTTTCTTTCTCCTCCTTCCTTTTTTCTTTCTTCTTCCCTTGTCCCTCCCATCTGGCAGCTGGGCTCCGGGACTTTCTTTCTTTCTTTCTTTCTTTCTTTCTTTCTTTCTTTCTTTCTT
>ML685790.1:5217621-5334661 GCA_007922175.1 Pelusios castaneus | reverse complement strand
CTTTCTTTCTTTCTTTCTTTCTTTCTTTCTTTCTTTCTTTCTTTCTTTCTTTCTTTCCACCGTTAAAATGTTTATATGTAAATTGTTTATTAACATCATTAAACATCATTTTTTGTTGTTAAAAATCAATATGCATATCTGTTCTATTATTCAGTTTCTTAACCAGGAGGCTACCGATTGCGGCTCTCAAAACACTTGGTTATTGAAGGAATTTTTAAAAATGGCTCTTCTTATCTTTTGGGTTGCCGACCCCTGCCATAGACCATTTCCAGCAGATTGGATGCAGAGACACATATTTGCATCCACACAGGGCTCTACTTATGAGCTTCTCACTTAAGCCTTTCTAGAGCATTTATTCATCAGATCAGACTTCCTCAAAATTATTACGTCTTAAGAGGACAAGTGAGCTTAATACGCTGATGACCAGTGCAACCTTTTATACTGTGGTCTGCAAAGACACAGTGACCAGTGATTCCTCATCCCAGCTTCATGTCTAAAGTGGCCTCAGGTTTTCACCTATCCAGTACATTTCCCCATGTGCTCTTTCTGAGATCTTTTGCATTCTGGGGAGACATGTCTCTGTACCACAGATGTAAAAGGAGTGCTTCATTCATATGTGGAAAAGACCAAGCACTTTAGAAAATCAAGTGGGCAGTTTATAGCGTATAGGGAAAGATACCTGTGGAGACATATTACACTTTCTTACTGGATGCAATGTTCCGTCTTAGGAAACCAGTACTTCCTGGTTTAAAGACCCAGAGCAATGTCATCACTGATGTACATGTTCCTCTGGTTGGAGATAGGCAAAGTAATAATCTAGAATTTAGTGTACACTTTCCCCAGACAGTACTTTTTGGCTTTATCATCATGCTCTAACATCCAGTTTGAGAGAGTAAGCAAAATATGTATTTTAGCACCAGAATTCCTCATACACCATCCAGTTAGAGTGCTGTTTATTAATCTCCTACAAGTGAGTATACACAGAGGCACAAAAAAGAAAGTGGATGCTTACTGGTAACTGTTGTTTATCTTGTGTTCACACTACCCATCCACATTTAATTCAACTGTAACACTCTATAATAGTAGGACCTGTGGTTTGAGAGAATGAACTGATTCAGCTGGGATGTGTATGCTTTTATATATGGTACAATGATGTCACCCTCATTCAAGAACCTTGTACTCCCTCACGCAAACCACTCATAGCTTTTCCAGGATGTTCCATAGTTTGACACCAGATCTTGCAGGTGGAAGACACAGAAGTGACTTTTGCTAATGAATTGCTGGTGAGTATTCCCTTTAAGGGAAGACAAGGTTTATTCTCCATGCTGTTTGAAACTCACTTGCACTTCCTTGTCCTGCTGCCTAGTCCCATGCTTTTAAAGCCACTGCAGTTTGCCATGTTCGTTAAAAATTGTCTTCAACTTTACTGGAAACTGCTCTGCAGCACCAGTGTGAAGGATGCTAGTTAAAAAAAAATTGTTTTGCTGTTTAGGTATATTGCTAAACTAAGATTTGGATGAATCCTTTCTTCATGTCAGTAACAGGTCTTTACTGCTAATAACTTCAGGCTATTTCATAGCAACAGAAGATTTGCCACACTAGATTAAGCCAGTGTCCCTACATGTGGCAATGACTAATACATGATTGATTTTTTTTTTTATGGTGGTTTGGTTGGTTTTTTTGTTTCTCCCACTCCCTGTATGATGATTGTGCACAGTGCCTGTTGTGAAATTCTCTTGTGGAGGGGCATCTGGAGGCATTCATTCTTTGTGGCACACACAAATCATTATAATATTAAGGAAAGAGATGATTATTCTGGCAATCATTAACTAAATGTATGGCTATCTTATACCATAGTTACCTGAACTTCAGTGACGATGTGGATGGACTTAATTTTCTTGTCTCAAAAGTACTGTCTTATCACTAAAAGAGAAGCTCCTTAGCAATCGGCAGCAAAGAGCCTGTGGAGACAATAGAGCAGTTTTTCCTAGTACAGTGGTGGGTGCTTGCATCCACTAGAAAGGTCCCTGTTGATGACATTACACAGTCAATGAGATCCAGACCTCTCTTAAGTTTGCTGGACTCTTTGACTTAGTCTCTTGAAGTAATTTCCACAGACTGGCTACATGTACTGTGCAGTAGGTCCTTTAATTCAGTTTACCTATAACTTCTGTTAATTTCCAGTGCCCCCCTCATTACCTTTTTCTCCCACAAAAGCTCATGCGATAAATACATTTGTTAGTCTTTAAAAGTGCCACAGGACTTCTTGTTTGTTTTGCTGAACTAGACTAACATGGCTACCCCTTTGGAACCCCTCATTACCTGACTCAGTGAACCAATTTTGACTCTCCCCTGTATAATCCTGATTGTCCAGATTGTCTCCAGTACTTCATTTCCATGCGAAACCATTCTAATTTCAAGTAGTTTGCTAAAGGTATTGTAGTTTGCACAAATGGGTGCTGTGTTAAAGTATGCATTTTTCAAATGCACTTAATCTCATTTTATGCAAATTTTTTCTTCAGTGTTAATATAAGTAGTAGAATAAGGAAATGTAACAAATGATACAATATTTGGCATTCATGTTGTCTGGATGACTCTTTCTGAATGAGTATTATTTCAGGTGGACCTCATATTTTAATATACAAGAAAAGCAGCATATCAAATATAGGGTTTCCAGGTTAGAGTAGCGCTTAACCTTTTCATAAATTTTTTTTTAAATAGCAAAAATATATATCTAGAGTCCTCCCAAAGTTGGCACCTTTGGCAACTTTTAATGCCGTTAAATGGACTTAAGTGAAACCACAATAAATACAGTGACTTCATTTTCTTTTTCAGATGAAAATTGGGATGATGATCAGCTTCTTGGATTTGAACCTTGCAATGAAAACCTTGTAACAGGTTGCAACATAATCAATGGGAAATGTGAATGTGACACCATTCGCACTTGTAGTAATCCATTTGAGTTTCCAAGCCAGGATACTTGTCTGTCAGCTTTAAAAAGGATTGAAGGTAAGCACTTGATTTCAGTAATTTTCAACCTGTAATTCCTTATTGTGTATCTTTCACTAGGGCATAGGTCATAATCCTTGACCCTTACAAAAATTTCAGTGGTTTCAGGGAGTAATTGATTTTTAACTTCCTGAAAGAACAGGTGTGGGTTTTTTTAAAGTGTTAAAAATATTAACACTGGAGTTTGAGGAAAATGAGGGGTCTTGAGTTAAACTGAAAGATAAGCCACCGTTTGAAAATGAATGAGACCGATACTATCTTTTGTGTTAAGTGTCTTTTCAAATGCATTTTACTGTTTACAAGTGCAAAACTAACTCAACTTGTGCTCTGTAGGTATCCCCTTTTGACCTTTGTGTGGCTTCAAAAATTCTTTTATAGTTCTGGAAACGCAAGTTACTCAAAATTACGCTGTTAAATTTAAAGTGATAGACTCATGAAGTTATATAGAGATAGTGGTAGCTTAAATGTCCTTAAATAAAGAGCAAAAAAAAAGCAAGATGTTCTTGATTCACAATTTTCTGTATGACATTGGAATTACTACTCTTTTTTCAGAAATATAAAATGTTGAATAACTTTCGTACTAGTACTTCTCAATTACTTGTCTTCCCGTTGTTCTAGTTCACTTCAGATCAACACTTTTTTGTATAAGTGTATGCTCAGACTCACATTTGTTGTCACAGCATTTATGATATTGCTCTATCACACGGTACTTAACAAAGCAGTCTGCAGTTCAGCCAGAGTGTCAGATCAGGGATATCATGTTGCAATGCAAATTGCATGAAGTACTTCCTTAAAACTTCTCTGCGCTGGGATGGAAAATGTGGTAGTTCTTGATAGCTGCCTGTGTAATTTTACTTTGTCATAACATTTATTTTCCAACACATCCTAAGAATATACGAGGAAATTACTTCAAATATGTGAATGAGTGAATTGGTCTCAACTAAAACCTCCAAAGCTGTAACTCGTCTATTTGAGTCACCATGTGATGTTGGTTTCAGGTTCTGACAGTAGTTTAAATAAATAAAACAAGTTTCGTCAGCAAAACAAAATGTTTTATGAGAATTGCACAAGTGTTTGAATCTAAATTAAGCAATGGAAAATGACAGTAATTTGAAAATCTAAGGTTATCAAACTAGAAAAATAGGGAATAATCATTAAGCAAGTGAATATTTCTCTGTGCTGGATCTAGTCTGTTAGAAGCTCACCCCCCCTAGGGGTTGTATTGCTGGGGGTTGTTCACTATTATTGGCTATCATACCTGCTATTTGAAAAAGTTTAAAATCGGTGCAAAATCTATGTTTAGCTCTGGTCTAGTAATGTAGTAAAACCCCAGGGATGTCTCTGAAATGCAGCAAAGAAACTATCACTTCAAGTTTGAACCTTGTTTTAAAATTTAACTGCTGTTTTCTCTCAGTTCATAACTTGAAGAGAGAGAGATGTTGTCTGATACAGTGAGAAAGAAGCTCTGAATTCTAATCCTGACTGACACAGACAGCTTCTGTGGCCCAGAGAAACTGACTGAGAAGCTGTGACTTGCCCGTCTCTGAAAATGAGGGTATAAGATTGATCTGGTTACTGAACAAGAGTATTCTGAGGATTAATGTTCGTAAATTACGTGGATAAAAATAAAGTACCACTACAGACATCTAATTCATAATACTATAAGTTGGTAATGTTAAACGATTTGTATTTCTGGGAGATAATAGTGCACATGATTTTTTTTTTTATATCCTAACAAGCTTCAAGTGATGTCTACTACTATGAGTAATTTATTTCTAAGTGATTTAACCTGCACTCTGCTTTCTACTGCTTGTGAAGCCCTTCAATTATGAAGCTATAGAAAAATTCTTTGAAGAAACATTAAGTACTTTGAGTGAACAGAATAAGTTTTGTTTTTCCACTAGTTTTTGCTCTATTTATTTTGATCAGAGAGTATTTTGAGGAAAATAAAAATATTCAGGACTGACACTCTCTCTCTCTCAGCACTGAAATTGTGGTTAACATATTAAGCCATTGTCACTTCATGACAAAGCCCTAATGCAGTTTTCTTCTTCAAGAGGTTTGAACTAGGTTCCTAACAGGTGTTCATTGCTGATAGCAAACTCCTCAGAGCATCATATCAAACATGATTTACAGCATCTGACTTTCCACAGGTTAATTCTATTTCTTCTGATTTAGTAGCAAAAGGGGAGGGAGAGAAAATGATATCCACAACAGATTTTCTTAAAGAATATAACAGAGGACAATTAAATTACAGCATATTAAGTATCAGCCATTTGGACATATTTTTAGCAGGGCTGTTCCTGCATCCTCCTAGCTGAGAACCATTAAAACACATAATAAAGGACACACAAACCCTTCATGTACATGACAACCCATTACAGCAGTGAAATAAAGGCCATGTTATGTATGCTGCCAAATACACTTCTGATGCAAATAGAATATATTTTTTACCTTTTAGGGCTTATTCTTGTAAATACACAGGAATAAGCGATACTTATATGATTGCATTCACACCAGAGTGTTATACTTGTTTAATGCTATTGGTTTTTAAAGTGATACAAAAGCTCTGGAGACAAGTCCTGGGTGAGTCTCTGTTATCTGAAAATTAGGGAGGGCAAAATACTTTGGTCAAACTAAGAATTTGCCTGAGCATTTGCTTAAACTGTGCTCTTATCTAGGCTAAAATGGGGCTTTATACATGTTAGTTTGTATCTTTACTAAAGTTTTCACTTGCATCAAGATAAAGGAATTGAGCTGAAATAAAAATGTAAAACGTACCCTTTTTTTGCCTTGTCAGGACATGGCCTGAGCATTTTAAAACTTGGTTTTAGTCTGAACATTGATTCTGAACAGGGCTTTTACTTGACAAATGCAGTCAGTGTCAAATGTGCTAAAACAGCACTCAAGCTTCCCATAGACATTTTTGATAAATTTAACAGATTGAGGTTTCTAAGGGCATGGCTACACTACAAAAATTGTCGATTTAACTTACCGTACATTGGTGTATAGCACTGCAGTTATTAAATTGTGGGCACACAGTCGGGTCTTTGTGCTGACTCTTGTATTCTCACCAGAAGAGCGTGTATCGATTGTATTGTCAGTGGTGGGTCATTGTGTGATGGCTTTTGAAAGCCACTAACAGTCGGTATAAGCAACACAGCATCTATGTACTGATGCTGCCCTGCCCTAATTAAGTCAACAGTGACTACGCCACTTGAGGAAGTGATATTACTAAATTGGCATTGAGAGGCGGGTATATAGGCAAGAGCCAAAATGAAGTGAAGAGTCTTCCACAGCTTGATCACTGCAAGGCAGCTCTTGTTGACCTTACCTGTGTCATATAAACCAGTCATAAGGCGCTCTCAATGGAAGGTATTTTTCCCCACTCATGAAATCAGTTGTGTAGCCATTTTCTGCACACTCTCCAATTTTTTTCATGCCTTTTAAAATGTGGACACCAGAACTGGATGCATTGTTTTAATGTCAGTAGTGATGTATACACCTGTTAAAAACTGCCTTCCTGCTTCCCGTGTATGTTCCCAAGGATCACATTTGCTGTGTTTGCCACAGCGTCGCACTGGGAGTTCATGTTCGGTTGCATGTTCACTATGACCCTGAAATTGTTTTCAGTCATGGCTGTCCAGGATGATGTCCCACATTCAGGAGGTATGGTGTACATTCTTTGTTCCTTGAAACCACTTTGTATTTGGTTGTATTCATATTTTAATGGGTCCAGCTTATCAAGCAACCCAGATGACTCTGTGTGACTGTCCTTATTTACTACTCCACTTACCTTTGTATCAGCCACAGATTTTATCAGCAGTGATTTCATATATATTTTCAGGTCTTCTGATAAAAATATTGCCTCAGGCCTAGTACTTATCCCTTTAGTTCCCCCCACTAAAACATCCCCATTTGATGATTCTGCACCAACTACCTTTTGAGATCTGTCCATTTCTTTATCCTTTAAATATATGATCAATTGATATTGTACAGTGCTGATATTTTTAAATCATGATGTTGTGTGGTTGTCAGATAGCGTAGTTGAAGTGCATTACTTCTGTGCAGTTACCTTTATCAACCAAACTTGTAATATCAAAAAATTGAGATCCTGCTTGGTTGTTAAGACCTGGTTTTAACAAAGCCATGTTGACTGGCATGAATTACATTTTCATTATGCATCAAAGCCATCCACACCCCAGAAATCAGAATGCTCTGAAAGAAAGAAAAAGACACCCTTCCAGTAGAGAATATTTCTCTCCCCCCCCCTTTCCTCCCTTCCCCTATACAAACTCACCTTTTCATATGTCAGAGTGGGGTGCCTCACATACCAGAATCACTTTCACCTTTTATCATGGGAAGGAGGCAGGTGATTGAAACAGTGAGGGTAACTCTGGTTTTCATATAGTAAAGGGCAACTCTTACTGGCAGGCATTTCATATAAGGATGCTGCAGGGCACTTTTGCTGACAGTCATTTATCAGTGTTAAATATTAGGAGCCTCTTCAAGGGGGTGGGGGGGGAGGAGGGTGGTAAGGGAGGGTGAAATCTTGTCAAATATCACTTAAGTCAAGAAACAAAGCTGTAACTCTCCATGCCCAATTTCACTGCTCAATGCTATCTTTGGGAACATTGGTGCACAAATAACTATATTTTCTTCCAGTTTCTGATTTTAGCTGGTTAATGACATGGAAACGCATCTTTGTCTAACTAACAATTAGGAAACTAATTACTTTTGTACTTGTTTCTTTACTTAAAGATTATAAAAATAAATAAATTGCTAGCAATATATGAGCAGCTATTCAATATTTTTGTTTTATCTTCACTGTTTTAGTGTGTAGCCCCAGGCTTTATTTACTGCACCACCATTCAAATCCTGCTCTGAAGACAGAATTATTTATTTTCTCATGGACTCTCCTGTAGCATTTATCCCTGCAGTAACTGAGTGTTTCACAGACATTTTAATGAATTTATTTTCACAACACCCCAATGAAATAAGGGGGTAGTAGGACCTGTACGCATATGGTCATGTAGACTGAAGTGAAACTTTAATTGGCTATATTTTTAATAGTAGCTTTGAAACAGCTTGATTGTGAATTATTAGTTCCATGGGGTAGCTGTGTTAGTCTATTTTAGGAAAACAAAAATGAGTCTTGTGGCACTTTTAAAGACTAACATTTATTTATCTTAGAAGCATTTGTGGGCACAATTGCATTTCATCACATGCATCTGGGACTGTTCCCACAAAAGCTTCTACAATAAATAAATTTGTTTTTGTTTTGATTGAGTGTTGATAAAATGAAATAATTTTTCATCCAGTATCCTAGATGTTGCAGTCTGGGAAATTCTTATTTTATTTGTTTGTCTTGAAGTTTATATACGAGATGTGTGAATGGGTAAGGACCTACTTTTGTAAATCAAGGTAATGCAAAAA
The DNA here is from genome assembly GCA_007922175.1 of Pelusios castaneus. Lineage (NCBI taxonomy): Eukaryota > Metazoa > Chordata > Testudines > Pelomedusidae > Pelusios > Pelusios castaneus. Next base: position 5,326,216 of record ML685790.1, on the reverse strand, counting down.
CTAGGAAGTCCTGACAGACCTGGACCATGTGGGTGTGTTTCCAAAGGCTGAACCTGGGAAGAGTCAAGTCAAGCCTGTGAGCACCAAAGAATAAGATGGCCCTCAAGATTGTCTTTCTAAAAGAAAAGACGAAGTTCTGAGCAGATGGACTAAGCTAAAGAGCAGTGTTTCCTGCAAGATTCCTTTTGTCCCTAAACACTGAGACTTACTGGTAGATTCCAGCTTTCAGAGATGCAGAAAACCCACATCTTTCATTAACTTCTGATGGCAATATGGTGGATGCTTGGCACCTCAGGAAATCTTTTCCTGAGGGGCATAGGTGGGGAATTCCTCACAGCTTGTTCTCATCAGCTTTGGAAACCCATCGTAGTGTTGTCCAGCTAAACGATTCCCTAATCATTGGTTCTCTGATTTGTGGAAGGAAAGGTATGTTCTAAGTTTACCCTTCAGCAGTCTGATGCATAGCAAAGGGGAAAAAGAAAATCCTCAAATACTTTATTAGACTGCAAGATCTCTGTGTCATGATCTCTAGTGATATGTGTTAAGCATAATGGGCCCTGATTCTGGGTTTGAGTACTGCTGTAAGACATACAGACTGTGGGTTAGGAAGCAGTAGCTTAGTAATATGCATAGAGCAATGAGTGCTGCCAGATGCAAAGAAATCTTTCCAAAGTCCTTAACTCAAATATTCCTAAACACCTCTTTTATCAAGCTCATATTAAAGCACACAAACAGACAAGATAGAGAAAATTTTTATAAAACGTTTATTTAGAAATTATGTATTTGGTTAAGTAAGTGCATACCATCTCTGAAGCAGACATTATCTTCCAGTGGAAAATGTGGTCAAATGGCACTCTAGAACAAATAGTTCTTCACACATTTTTTGGTCTGGACATAAAAATAGGTGTTGATGCACTTCAATTTCATATAACCTCTTTATTTTGTTGAGGAAGAGGAACTCTTGCTACTCTTTCTGTTCCACTGCTCCCCTTTCTCCAATATTTATTTAAAACTTCCTGAAATTTGCTGATTATTAAGGTGGTTGAAGTTATTTGAAACATACTTTTTGCATTCCATTATTCTCACACATAGTTGAATAGCTCGAGGGCTGGTCTAACAGGTATTACAGCATTTGCTGTAACATTAAATTTGAGAAGGCAGCTTCATTCTAAATATTAGCTTTCAATTGTTCATAAATTTCAGACTTCTTTTGGGCTGGAACCTCACCTGTGTGGTCTCAAAGGTTGATAATTCTTGAAGAATTAGAGCTGAATAGGTTGAACTTTTATTGAATTATAGGGGTGTTGGCATAAATTTTCCACTTTTAAAAAAAAGTATGTTTTTGCTCAAATAACTCAAATGGCTGAACTTTAAAACTTGGCATGTATCTTCAATGAGGAATGTGATCTTGGCAACAGGCCAAATTTTGCCCTTGAATGTGCTTGTGATGTTTTATTTAAAATGGGAGCCAAATATATGTATTTTGAAGGTCGAATTTAGCCCAAAGTGTGGAGGAAAATTGTTTTAATAGAAATTTAAATCATTATTAGCAATATGTTTCTGTATACTAGATCTGTACATTTTACATTGTGCAAAAGCATGCACCACAGTCGGAGGTGAGAACTATATGCAGTTTAAATTGCTTTAGCCAGCGTTCTCAATTTTGTGCAAAAAGGGAATTGGAATTAAATCAGTACCGAACATGATTTAATTAAAAGTACCACCTTTGCACAAGAACCCATCTGTGAGTGCAGATTACTCCACAAAATGTTTAACTATATAATTAAAGTCTATTCTAGCCGATAAGAGTTTTGTAAATAAGTATTTAGCTGCAGTTCCACTAGAGAGATGCATTCTGTTCAAGGCTCAGCCAGGGATCAGTGGTATGTTCCTCATCTTTTCTATCTCTAGACTGGGGTTGGGCAAACTATGGCTCATCTGAGCCTTTCATCAGGCCCTCTAGCTGGGCCTGCCTGTAGTGTGGTGGCCATTCACCACTCCCAGTCCCACCCCTTCAGCCCCCACCATATGGGACCAAAGGTGCCCTCACTGGAGCTGCTCCTGGCTCCAAGCAGCACTGCACAGTGGCTGCTCCCCTTGCACAGCTCTGCCCTTTCCCTATACCCCTCTGTATGGCCTGCCATACAATTTCAATTTCAGATATGACCCTCGGCCAATGTTTGCCCATCCCTGCCCTGCCTAGACAATGCCCTGTGTATATTGTAGCAAACTGAATGCAAATTCCATGCCAAGTATGTGACAACTTAGAAATTCTGCAGCAGCTTTCAGATAGATTAAAAACCTGAAGCTTTTTTTATTGACTAAAATGTGAAAATTGATGTTGGTACAGTATTCCTTTTTATTCAGTTTGACTTACTGTAATATTGTTCCTACATTCTTAGGTATTGCAGCTTAACTTTATTGATGGTGAATAACTTCATTGTATAAGTTTGTTTGTGGGTGGTGGAAAAGGACAGTGAGATGCTCAAGCAGCTGGCAAGGGGAGATTTGGAACCTTTGGCACTCAGGAAGTCATGGGATGTGGGTTGGGATTGTAGGAGAGGCACATTCTGCTAAAATAATTAGCAGTGAAATAATATTGACATTCAGGTTTTCATCTTGAGATTGAGTTAACATTTCATAGAGACAAATGGGTGCTGATCGTATCTCATTTTTAGCTATCTGAAGCTGTTGTTGGCAACCATCCATGCCATCTGATGCTCAAGGGCTTCTATTCAGATACTATGAATTGTCCTGGGATTCATCACAATGAAAACATAGAACAGCTGAGAGCAAGCTACCGTTACAGCTTGCTGCCAACATTATTCAGGCACATTTAATGCCTGGTCCTCTTCTTTCCTGCCCAGCCACGCCTCAATTTCCTACCTGGGCAAATTTGTCTTTCTTTTATATTTAGTGACAAATTGCAAGTTCTAAAGCAACTGCTGAGACACATAACAAGATTCTCTTCTCTTGCCCTGGAATCAAGCTGCACTTAAACTTCACTTTCAGGGTAGTTGCCTCTGGCAAAGCCTTTTACAGGAGGCTGCAGCAGCCTCTGCTGGGTTCAGAAGTTCTCACTATCTGTGCTTTACAGGAAAATAAAATCTGGCTGGAGTTACAAATGCTATGTGAGATTGCTGTCTGGTCTGCACACTGGGATGACAACTTTGGGGTAAGACTGTCAAACAACTTAAAAAAAATTGTGATTAATTGCAGTTTCAGTTGCACTGTTAAACAATAATAGAGCGCCATTTATTTAAATATTTTTATTTTAGTTTTTCTCCGTTTTAAAATGTATTGATTTCAATTACAATACAAAACAGTGTACAGTGCTCACTTTTTATTACAAATATTTTCACTGTAAAAAGATGAGTAACTAAAAGTTCACCCCATACACGTATTGCAGTGCAATCTTTATCTTGAAAGTGCAATTTACAAATGTAGATTTTGTTTTATTTTTGAGTACAGTTATGTAACAATGTAAAACTTCAGAGCCTCCAAAAGTCCACTCAGTCCTACTTCTTTTTCAACCAGTCGCTAAGACAAGCAAGTTTATTTACATTGACTGGAGATGATGATGCACACTTGTATACAGTGTCACCTGAAAGTGAGAGCAGGAGTTTGCATAGCGCTGTTGTATTCAGCATTGCAAGGTATTTACGTGCCAGTCATTCATATGCCCCTTCATGCTTCAGCCACCATTTCAGAGAACATGCTTCCATGCTGACGCTTGTTTTAAAAAAAATAATGCCTTAATTTAATTTGTGACTGAACTCCTTGTGGGGGAATTGTGTCTCTTCTGCTCTGTGGTTTTATCTGTATTATCCCGTGTATTTTCTGTTATGGCAATCTCAGGTGATGACCCAGCACGTGTTGTTTCAGAACACTTGCACTGCAAAACTGACAAGACATAAAGAAGATAGAAAACTCTCATTGGTACAACACTTGACTCAAGGTTTACGAGTTTGAAGTGCCTTCCAAAATCCCAGGGGTATGAGGTGTGGAACATCTGCCCCGCTTTGGATTGTCATCAACCAGAACCTGTCATCAGCATGGAAGCATGTCCTCTGGAATGGTGGTCAAAGCAAAGTGAATGGGCATATATGAATGTTTAGCATATCTGGGATGTGAATGCTTTGCAATGCCATCTACAAAAGTGCCATGTGAACACTTTTCTCATTTCAGGTGACACTGTAAATAAGAAGTGGGCAGCATTATTTCCCATAAAAATAAATAAACTCGTTTGTCTTAGTGATTGGTTGAATAAGAAGTAGGACTGAGCGGACTTATAGGCTCTAAAGTTTTACGTTGTTTTTGAGTGCAGTTACGTAACAAAAAAAATCTACATTTGAATGTCATGCTCTACATTACTTGTATGGGGTGAATTGAAAAATATTTAATAAAAATAAGTGAGTACTGTACATTGTGTATTCTATGTTGTAATTGAAATCAATATCCTATAGAATGTAGAAAAAATCCAAAATCTAATTTAATTTGACATTCTGTAGTTTAACAGTGGAATTAATATTGCAATTAATTAATTACTTTTTAAATTAATTTAATTTATTTTAAATTAATTGCTTGAGGTAAGAACCATTAATTGACAGCCTAACTTTGGTGTGTGGGCTTGTGTGCTAGACCATGGCCTGTCTTCTGGTTAAGGCTGACATATGGGTGTTTTATATTTAAATATGTAGTAGATGATGCTGATGGGTTAAAAACGTTATCTTAAAGTTTTAAAAGAAGAAAAGTAAGAAAAGCATTTACCCTGAGCAAAGTGTCAGCAATATTCTCTAGTAGGACAGTGAAATTAGTGCAAATAAAAAAAAATGCTGCAAATGCACACTTATTGAGGGCTATTGAAGATGCTGTGACTTGCAATATTGAGAAATAACAATCATTTAATTGAATGGCTTTGGAATTAATGCTAACAAGTTAGTTTGGTTATTTGTTCAACCTGAAATCTGGAATTCTGGCATTTGAATGTTAAAATGTACCATTTTTAGTATTGTGTGAATGTAGGATTTTGTTTAATTTTATTTAATACTTTTAAAAAATGGTATATAAAAAAAATGCACTTTCTAAAATATCTGATTATATAAGAATATTTAATCACTTCAAACTAGAACTGAGTGGAGAAGAGGATTCTGTTTTGTGGAATATTTTTGAAATATTGGTTTTGTTTAGATTTGGGTTGACCTGGAACAGCAGACTGTTGATGCCCTGGAGCCTCTACCAGCCTGCTAGATGAGGTGGCAGGAAATAAAGATGGTTTCTGACAAAAACATCTCTACGAAACACATTGATTTCAATTTCTTGGCAAATTCAGAGAAAACACTTTTGAAATTTTTCAGAAAACTTAAAGCTTCTTTTCAGTAATGTGGAAACAGACTAATTTTCTTTGTCCTGTTACCTGTTCTGATACAAAATTGTAGATACTTAAAGGTAATACAGCTGTAGCCTTTTGTTGAAATATTTTGTAACTCAGTTCTGTGATATTCCTCAGTGAATCTGAACTACTAGCTCTGTGGTTCGCACTCTGGCTTTCTATCTTTTCCATTTTTCTTGTAGTGGAAAACATTGATTGCTGTACTTAATGAGAGCAGGGGCGCTTTCTACTGAACGCTAATAAGTCTTAATATTAACATAAACCTAAAAATAAGAGCCGACAAGAACCATCCGGATTGTAGTGAAGCCATTTATATTGTCTCATTGTCTCATAAAATCCTATACTCAAAATTAATTCAGATTTGGCTGGGTAAAGTCATTTGCCCATGAATTGAAAACAGACTTAAGGCCTTTGACAAAGGGTAATTGATAAATTGCTAAGTATGGTTGGGGAGACATTTAGTGGGATTTTGTAGGGATCAGTGGAGGGAGTAAACAGTAATTTAATGAAAATAGAGGATGATATTAAAGTCGGGAAGTGTTGTGACAATTACAAATGCAGATATGGCTATGCACTAGTAACATGAGCAAGAAATAAAATGAGAATCTATTTGAAAAAATGCAAACAAATCTTGTATTTGTGACAAGTGTAATCCAGCACAGATTCAGTGATAACACCAAATTAGAAAAGCAGTGATGTCAGCAAAATGCTTAAGTGTAACAGGTAATGATGTATTGAAGTGTGGCTGGCTAATGCAACTTTTAGCTGCAGATACACAGGACCTCAGAAGTTGGTTTTAGCAGTGATACATTTGGAAAGATGCTGAGTTCTGGTCACAGACTGTGGCCTGAGGCTAGAAGCCAGATGGTTGTCAAAGATGGCCGATCTACAAGGACTGCTCCCCCTGCTATGTTTTGCTGAGAGACCTTGGAGGAGAAGGTGTAGGGAAACTAAGATAGTGTCATGTCTCAGAACCAACTGTTTTTGAGAAATTCCTCATCTGAAGAGTAAACAACCAGCCACAAGGTGTGTACTCTTGAGCGTCCAGTCTCCCTGTCTTCTGTAGGTTTCTATGACCGTAATCAGCGCAGAATCAGATGTGGAAAGTTGATTAAGAAATAATTAGAATGCCTCAAAATACGTATGTAAGGTCACCGCTCCCTTGGGGCTTCTCTATATCTGAGGAAGGGGGCAATGTATACAGATATTAAAATCTAAGTTGGAGGAGCTGGTGCTCTAGCAACAGGTCTCCGTCTCCTTTAATTTTACTGTGTGCGCGCTCATGGATATAACTTGCTGTGAGAGTGTAGTAGGTTTCCCCTTCCACAATGTATCTTCTCCCACCCCAGTGTGATTCTATTGTATTTTATTAAAGGCCAAATGAATATTGGTGAGACCTTTTTGAATGATTTCAAAGTGATCCTTTGCTTTTATGCAAGTGCTTCTATTTTATGTATGGAAATAGTCTTATTTACTCTCAGAAATATCTTGACATGAGGCAGTTGATTGGTTCCCTCTTCCTCTCTTCTTTGCACCTGCTGCCCCTCCATGAAGTCTCTTGACTCATGCACAAAAAACTAGGTATGTAATTGTTTGCAAGATCAGCAATTAAGCATGTTCAAGGACTGTGTGTCTGCACAGAGTAGAATTAGATTGCCTTTAAAACATTACTCTAAATTTAAATTTTTAATTTATTTTAACCCTCACAGCTTAGTTCTTGAGTACTTGTGTATTAGAAGTGCAGTTTAAATTATCGTCTGCAAGGGCTTTCCCTTGCTTCTTTATTGTTTGTTTTTGTGCCTAGAGGTTCCATATAAGATCAGGGTCCCACTGTGTAAATCGCTATACAAACACAGTAAGAAACAGCTGATGTCCCAAAGAGTTTATACTCTAAATAGACAAGACAAACTAATCAAGAGAAAACAATTATCCCCATTTTATAAATAAGGAACTAAGGCACAGAGATTGTGTTTTTTGGCTGATGATTGCACAGAAGTTGTCTCTTGAATCCCAAAGTAATGCTGTAGAAAGACTATCCTTCCCCTTTAAGAACTCAATATTGTACTCTTCCACTTACTGCGTCTGATTATTCCACTATTTTTGTACTTTGATTGGATAGAATTGATGCCAGTATTGGCATTTCAGAGATTCTTCTTGTTTGTTGTACTGCCTTTGATCAAATGTTCCTATCTCCTTATGCACTGTCATATTATCAAGAAAATAGTTGTAGTCTGAGTTATGTTCTGTGCTGTCAAATAGCAAGAATCTAGCTACATTAGATCAACCTGTGTTAAATCCTATTAATTTTAACTTTCAGGTCAGAAAAAACTCAACAGTGCATTCCAGATTAAGAGCTATAAAGATTCTTTGGAAGAGAACGAAGTAGTGAACTTTTATAATCGAGTAGGTTTATGGATGGCTTTGTAAACTCAAGTTTTATATACAGATAAAATAGTTGTCATAGTGACAAATGAATCTGCATCAATTTAAGGTGCCAGAATTTAAATGATTTGTAAGATTTACATGCCAAAAATCTCAGCTTCTAAAATATTAATTAATTCAACATATTAAATGTTATTTAAACATGCTTGGCACCGACACACAATTTTGCAAAGGCAAAGAAAATATTTATCCTGGATTAAAAAAATACTGACGTTCTAAAAATGTTCTTTTGACCTTTAGCTAATGGATACAGTCACATATTGTAGCAAAGGAAATACCTAACATTCTAGCATTGGGGTTTGAGTCTTCATACTACTTGGCACAATTACATCAGTAGGTCTCTTCTCTTTTTCCACAGTAGTCATTGCAGACTTTTTGCAGATGTGGACAGGTGACTGTCGTGATCTCAAAAGCAACATGTCTCTTCTGTCTGCTCAAGGCAGGGGTATAATTGAATGGCTTGTTTCCTAGGGTGGCGTGGACAAAAAAGAAGAAACAAAGCCCCTGGAAGTCAGGCTGGAATTTTGTTTCAGTACTGCACTACAGTTTAAAAATTTCAGTAGAGTTCCCAGATATATTTGCACAGAATAGCCCCTTGATAGAGGAGGGTAGGAGCAATATGTCCACCAATCACTCCCAGGTTTCTGCCAGTAAATAGATGTAACTTTGGTTCAAAGGCTGTAGCAAGCCCCCTTGAGCTATTACTGTGAGAACAGGCTGCCTAGAAATCCCTCTTGCTTCCAAAGAATGCTAGTCCTGCTGCATGTGCATATTTCATTTTCTGCCTCAGCGGCTGGTACTTTGTTCCTAACTTTGAACATCAATAACTTTTTCAACATAAATCCCACACCCCAGAGGGGACGAGATGCCATGTTGTAACAGATGAGTCCCAAGATCACTTTTGGGAGTATCAGAGCCATGGTCTGAGGCCCAAATTTGTGTCATCCCCCCTGCCCCTCCCCCCAAAAGAAAAGGAATGAGTTTATTTTGTAAACCAGTTTGTTCTTTGAGGTTTTTGTGTGTTGGGAACCTCTTGCTCAGATAATCCTAATTTTTTTCCCTATTTTGCCAGCACACTAATGAGGCAGACACTGAGTAAGCATGCTTATTTTTAAGCATATAGACATATCTTTTTTAAGAAAAGGTGAAGCTCAACCTTAAGTTCTGTGGAGTTGGTACTTTGCTGTAATAAATAGATCTTGTTTAAAAAACAAAACAAAACAAAAAAACCTTCTCACTGGAGTCTTTCAGAATTTGTTCTGTTTTCTGAAAATTTCAATTTAAACTTCCAGTCAGCTGTGAAAAGCCTGAAAACTGTTCAATTTTCAGACTTTTTTTTTTTTTTTTTGGTCAGTCCCTGTTTGATGAAAGACATAGTTGAAATGAAAATTTTTAGAAAACGTCAACCTGCTTTCCTTGCATGTAGATGACCTTCTGAAGAAAGTCAAGGTCAGAAGGCAGGTTCCAAAAAATTCCAAACCGGGTGAAAGCTCTTAATGTTGTCTTCTAATTGAGGGAGAGCAGTCATGGGGGAGTTCTTGGCTCAAGCTTTTCGTGGGTCTGTATTATTAGTACTCTTGTCTAAACCCAGATCTTCAGAGTTGTTTTATCTTTTGAGTGATTGCTCATCTCCCTGCACATATCCTTTAAAACTCTTGTCTCAGTAGGAAGCTCCAGAAGGCCTCTAACAGTCGAGAGCCCCAATTGCACCATTATATATAAAATACTTCCACTTTGCTTTGCGTCAGGAGCATTTGCAGTTGCTGTTTTATCCTTTGGCCTATCACTGGCCCCTGAAGTCTTCACAAAGATCACAGTACAGTACCTCTTTGCTTAAGGCAGTTGTATATCTTGTTCTTTTATTGATGCCTGGATTGTGAAGGCCCAGTCAGCACTAATTCCTCAAAGGAGGGTTCAAGAGTCAGTGGAGCTACTTACTTGGGAAGAGATGGTTGCTAATCTAGAAGAGTCAACCAGTACTTTCTGAGGAATGTGTCTGCTTGCGGGAGTGCTCTTTAACCAGAACTGGTCTCTTGTTAATCTTCTCTTAAAAGAGATAGGCGAGTTATAGGTCACCTTGCAGACCAGGGGGAAATTAGATCTCATCTAACTGGGTGATATTTCAGATATAGGTTGTCATGTCACCTTTCATACCTTTCTCTATCACACCAGCACTACGATGGACAGACACTGGAGTGATACTCCTCTGGTGTCTTTAATGGGACAGTCTTCTGAAATGTAAGTTTTTGGAGGTGGGAACTTTTCTGAGCCTTTTCTTACCTATGGATCTTGGCCCATTAGGGAAGCTGCCTTGCATGTTAAATTTGTTAGGCTACAGGAGCTGACATACGACTCTCCCACTCAAGTCACAAGTGATAAACCAAGTGGTCAGGATAGTGGTGGTGCCATAAATTGAAAGGAAGGGTGACACTAGGAGGCTAGCAGAAGAAGCCATGATCCCAGTGCACTGAGCAGAATGCCCTATGATGTTCCTCAGGTGAACTTCCTTGAGATTAACAGATGGACCGCCTGTGGGGAAAAGTCTCTTCTCTTTTGTGGATAGTGGAACTGAACAACCAAGAAAATAGTTTCCTTCTAGTTTTTGCAACATACAGAAGGGATGTGCTGACTGGAATGCGCCATATCTCTTAGGTTGTGAGGAAACTCTAAGCAGACAATGTTGTTTTTTGAGTGATGGTCCCTATATATACTACATTCAGAGTGTGCGTGTGTCCACTGGTCCTCATCTGCACCCTTCCTTGTGCTGTGAACTGAGGGCATAAGGGGCAATACAGATTGACTGCCTCTCCATTTCTTTTCTCTTTCTTGTGGTCTAAGATGGAACTTCTTCAGTGTCCACAGTGATAGTGAGCTGCCGCTGCTCATATCTGTAAATAGGTTTTAAATAGTAGTTTTAAGATAGCTTTCTGAATTAAGTATAAATTTTACTGCTAGAACCCTGGGGGTGGGGGACTTTTCCTTGCCAGCCCTCCTTCCCTTCCTCCACCCCTATTGGGTGACTATTATGTCGAGACATCTATCCTGAAAGGCTTTTCCCATTTGGTTCCTTTTGCTAAGTACAGTTGCAGGTGCAGCTCAATACAGCCACTTATCTAGGTATCTAGCTTTGGCCCTGAAATTTCTGGTTTAAAGCCTTCTAGACCCGGCGAAAACTTGGCGACTGTCGACAGGAGTTAGCAAGCTGTGCAGAATAGCTAGCATAACTCCCATCAACTTTCTAACTCCCCTTCAGCGCTGTGTCTTCACTGAGCTCCAGCACTTGAGGAGGTGGTATTATTAAGTCAATTTCCGGATTGAGTTAATGTGTCTGAACTGACTGCTAAGTCGATCTGGAAAGATTGATATGACAGCAGCGACTTTGCTGCCATCAGTGTAGACGTGTTAGTTTTGCATAACATGTTTTCCTTTTGAGCTTGTTTGGTCACAAAATTTGGCCCTCTTAAGCCATTTCTTTGGCCATCTGTGGGGAGAATTAGCTTAATTTTAATCCTGATGTTACAGCTGTTTATAAATACAGGTGACATGAGCTCGATTTTCAAAACTACATTCATGTAATTTTGTACCTTCATTTCTGTCTATAAAATGGGGATAACACTTCCCTACCTCACAGGGGCATTGCAAGAATAAAATTAAAGATTGCAAGGCACTTAAATTCTATGATGATGTCATACAACTACATATATACAGTTTGTATCCATTTCTAAAAGTGAGATTATTTGATATATCTTGAACTTGTAATTAAACTTCGAGTTTTACGTAAAAAAAATGACACTCTAACTTTCAGATAGGAAGTACTGCTTCTTTCAGAAAGAAATACATTTATTTAACATTAGGAGAAACAGGAGAAGAGGTGAGTTAATCTCTAAGAAAGTAGGGATGGCTAACTAGTAACCAGGTAACGTGATATTTAGTCTGTACTGTGCTGCAGTGCAGAAGACTTGATGTGAATTGCTGACTGCATGGAAGTGATGCACCCTAACTGCCCTGTGAGGGTGCTTCAGGCACAAATTAAAAGGTAGCTGGTTTGCATTAATGTAGTCCAGCGTTTCCCAAACTGTGTTCCGCGCTATGTAAATAGGTGTTCCATGAAAAAATATAGATGCTAGCGACACTCTTAAATCAACTTTTGAGCAGTACATTCGGTGATTTTTTTCAGTATGACCCACCCCTCCTCTCTGCCCCGCCCCCCTTGGACCAGCAGGTGTCTGTGTTCCGTGAATATGCTCCAACCCCAAAAGTGTTCCGTGGCCAAATTAGTTTGGGAAACACTGATGTAGTCCTTTTTGAAAGAGGACTGTGTTAACACAAAGGAGATAGTTTTCATTCACATGAGCAGTGTCCTCACAGGGCAGTAAAAAGACAGCACTTTGGAGTGCTGTGCATTATACATCCCATTGGTTGCAGTATGGCATATTGTAGACAAGTCTTATTCTCTAACAGCAGGACCACTCTGTAACTGATAGTGTGGTTCCCAGCAGAGATAAAGACACGCTCTAGCTTTGCTTGAGCATGTGTGCTAAAAATACAAGTGTAGCTGTTAGTAACACATGCAGTAGCTCAGGCTAGCTGTCTGAGTGCATCCCAGGGGTCTGGGCAGATTTGTACTTTGGTGTCTAGTCTCATCTGGGCTACACTGTGTGTGTTTAGCTGCTCTCGGCCATATGCTCTCAGCTGGCAAGTAGACGTACCTGAGAAACATAAAAAATGTAAATCATGTCTCTTCTGTGAAAATCTTAAAAACCCTGTGCTGGTAACCCCCTGAAAAGAGTGCAAAAAGATCACCTCACTATGCAAGACTTATGCATTCAGGAAGATAGTGATAGAACTAGGGAAGTACTTTCCTTGTGTACTGGTGAGGGGAAAAAAATATTCCTCTGATCATGTTTTCCCTGGTGAGGACACTGGTAGAGGACTTTCGTGTGGTCTTGGTAAACTTTTATTAAGGAAGTGGAGTTGGAAACCCGCAATGATGAAATGGTGCAGACTGAGAGTATCCCTGGGCTATTATTGGCAGTTCTCCAAAGCAAGCTTTATATAAAACTCTGTTCCACATCTGTGTGGCTGACTTGAAATGTTTCTGTGAAGGGACATTTTGTTTTAAGTAAAACTTGTACTAATTGAGACTCTTATCAGGGCTTGGGCTTTCCTGAAAAAGGCTCTTTTTTAATTTATAGAATGTTCTTTGGGTCAGCTAAATTCCTAAAGACAGCTCTGGGACTGGTGAATTAGAGACAAAAAAGATCTATGGTATTCTGCATGTCAGTTGAGCTGGTGGGAGTATTCCCCTACCAGTTTATAAAGGTAAGAACTCAAATGGACTTTATAATGACTTCTTTTAAAAGGTTTGATTCCCACTGAGCAATAACTTTTTCCTCCATCCTTGACTGATCTAGCTGTTTTAATTTTCTTTCCTGAAATACCTTAAGAAAACCAAACCAAACCAAACCCTGACTTAGCTGTATGCTGCCCATTGTCAGATTTTTTTTTCCTTTGCTCCATAGAGTGCTTTTGGGGGACAGCATGGTGGTCTTCTATGTGTCATTCCCTGTTTTAATGACTCAGATCACCTTGTAAGCTTGCAGTTATTAGCTGGATTTCTCCCTGTCTTTACCCAGCCTGGAAGCTGGAGTCTAAAGCAATCTAAGGGTTTCATGGCTGCTGCTTCCTCTTCCTAAAAGTGGACTTGGGGTGTGCCGCTCATGGTACTTACCAGCTCCAGCATGATCCTTTTTAGCAGGTGGATTAAGACTCGTCCAATCCTGCAGCCCATGGCTTCCATCAGGTTTTGCTGTGGATTCGTTGGCACTGGAGAAGGTAAGTCCCTGAAGGGATTTTTCTTTTGGATGAAAGCCGTCACTTCCAAATACTGTTGGAGGGAGTAAATTATGCTGATTTCTAGAAAGAACCTGAAATTCCTATGCCATGTGCTCTTAATCCTTATTGCTGCTGAAGTCCCCTTTCCTTGGATGACCCTGCCCTGTCTCTTGTATCTCATGTCCATGACACTCCCCAAGGTGTGGGTAATACCTAGGGTTACTAGCTTCCCTCAGGCAGCCATTGAGTGCATTATGGAGATGGTGGTGGAAATCTTTGACTCCCTCAAGCAAGAGCTTGCATATCCCACTTGTAGTTAGCCCTCCACAATGTCTGAATTTGCAGCTGTCTTGTGAGGAAGAACATGAAATACCTTCGTTGTGGTCATTTAAGAGAATTACTCCTCTTTCTCTCCCCGCAGAATACCTCAAATAACAGTCATGGTAGACCTTGATTTTAAAAACAGCGCAGTATAAAGGGGGGTGGGGGTGGGGACTCCGATTATCTCTAAAGATAGAAGGCCAGGTGTTTGTACTTCTCCTCCAACTTTCATCCTACAAATGATCCTTATATTTATGGTAAGCATACTGGTTTGTCAGCCTGCCGGGAAGCAAAGAATACTAGTGCACCAACCCACCCACTTCCTCCTCAGATTTCTTTTCCTACACACTGGAAGCATGAAGTGCAGCCATGCCTTGATATTTTTAAGCGTCTTCTAACACTTCTCCTCTACAGCTTGGAAGAAAACCATTAGACTAAGAATTGAGGATTATGAGGTGGAAAATTATTGATTGCTGAAATATTGCACCGTCTAGCCTTCCAGCTACACACATTGAGAGCCTGTAGGACCTTGCTTTGCATAGAGTTCTAGTTGCTGCTCCTCTGAACTGTTGACTTAGCAGGATATCTTTCTGCCAGGAGAATCTATACTGAATCTTACCCGTCTGTGGATATTGAGCTTGTACAGCTGCTACAATATTTCTGCAGCAAATACAAGATTGTCACGATCTCTGATTCCTGTTGGCTTTGGAGAGCTTTGACTTGCCAATTTGCTCCATGCCACCCACTGCAGAAGTCTTATTTTTCTGTCAGCAGGGGCATATGAATCTACTTCTCCTTCCCATTCTGTTTGTATTCTTTACACTTTTCCCACTAGATGGAATCTTAGCACAACGGCAGTGTTTGCAAAGGAATTTTTTATCTCTTACTAAATTCTCCTGGGTCCTCTTCATCAGGTGCTGTCAGTTGTATTTGCCTCCTTCCCCCCTCCCTGCCCCCACCAGTATGGGGAGGCTCACGTTCCCCATAACTAACTCAAGTTCTATGTCTGTATTTGGGATGCCAACTTCATTCTGTTCCGAGCTCTCTTCCTATTGATCTCTCTTAAAGGCAATGAAATGGACCCAAATTTACTGTTTTATCAGGATTGAATTAGGCCCTACTACTGGCATCGTATTGCACTTTCAGGGAGATTTTCTGTTGTAGTTCATAATACTGTTGTCACTTCTGCACTTGCCCGCTCAAACAAGTTCCTTATTGTTCAACGAGTCTTCTCCCAAGCAGTAAATGCAGGAGCATAAGTCTGGTTTCTTGTCAGCTATGAAGTCTCTGTGAAATCATTTTACTAGAAAAAATAGTGTATTACATAGAATAGATGTGAAGAGTATTTAATAGCTTATGTAAATTTCTACTATTTAAGGGGAGGGGAGTCTTGATTGTGCACCGTTTTCTATATCATGCCCAGCACTCTTGTGTTTAACCCTCCTGTGCAAGATGGAGACAGAGAATAAAATAAATTCATACCATGCACTCTGTTCTAGCACAGCTGTGTTTTAGTTTTTCAGCTGCTGAACTGTCTGGCCTTCCGTAAGACTAGTAGATCTTTATAAAATAAAAATAGTTTTGTGTTTTCCCTACTGCCACTTTAAAGAGCTATGTAATTCTAGTTATATAATATGCTAATAAATCACCACTGTAATAATACACAAAATTCTAAGGTTCAAGGAGTATTTGGCTTTCTTGAGTACTCCATAACCTTTTGGTGTGAGAGAAGTCCCACCTATTGGCACAATGGAAAGTTCGTTCTGGACTTAGCATGCTGAGACTTCTATATTAAAATCAATAAAATAAAGATGAACAATCCAGTGAGCTGCTTAACGAGTTCTTCTACATTCTTGAGTACAAGTTATCTGATCCTGCAGATTTAATATTTTTTAAGTTTAGAAGGTGCTGTTTAACATCTTTCCTAGTTACTCTTGCAGTAGAAAATATTTCATTCTTGCTGTAAAGTATAAATACGCCTTCCATATTCTTTTCAAATATAAAGCTAAAATAATTTAGTGAACATTTGTGTCATTTGACAATTTTACCATCTCATCTAATATACTTGCATATATCATTCTCAGGATTACTTTTTGTTCCTGATGGGTGTTTTTTTTTTTTTTTTTTTTTTTTTTAAATCATTATTGGCCTTAACCCTACTGCCATAAGTTTGCTAAAACAATGTGCCTTTACTGTTTTGGCATTTCTTATCTCCTTGGTACCAAACAAAGATCCTGGATTACTCATATCGGGAATTTCCCCATTATTTTCTTCATAAACAAACATTACATTTGCCAGTCTTTGGGAACCTCTGACTTTTAGAGAGTGTGTGCGCGCATGTGTACATTGTCAATTTCTGTTCTTGAAATAAAATTCCAAAATATCAATTTTCTTGTGAGTACCATTTAAATAGTATATAGTGTACAGATTTAAAGAAAAATCAGGTCTTTTTCTGTCTCCTTGCTATGTGTAAAGAGGTGCACTTCAAAGCAACATCGAACTGCTTGGGCCCTCCTTCCTGTTTAATTGCCTGCCTGCTGGCTCTTCATTTCCTTGCTGCTGAAGAGCTTGGGGGCAGAGCGTTAACATGAGCTCCCCTCAAAGCAATTCAGACAGCAAGTGCAACTAACAATTTCTGAATCAGTGAAACATGCTCTGCAAGTGCTGCCAAATGCGGAAAGTAAAATGAAAGAAAATGTTCTGTAATGTTTCAGTTCAATAACCTTGTAATATGGCTAAAGTATTTAGGTGAAAATATAATTTTGTAGGTTGGTGGAGTCACTTTAATCATCTTGTTTTAATTCTTCGCTTCCTTTAACTTGGATCCTAAAGGATAAATGTCAACCTTTCCAGGTAACCCAAGAAATTCGTTTTCCCAGGCTGCTGTTCCGGCGGCGGGGGGGCGGCCCCCCCGAGTCTGGCTCACCTGTGTACAGCATGTAGTTCTTTGTGTCATCTATTTTATTCAAAGTAAAAACACTTCTTGCACGCTTTAGTTATTCTCAGGTCTTAAAGCACAGATTCTTTTCATTTAGGTGCTGTTAGAAAAAGTGTCCAAATTCACCATGTATGCTGTATCCTTAACCTGTAGAGTCATCATGTCTGTTACCTGCTGGCTTTCAGTGTGATTATTTTTTTATTATATTTGGCTTGTATTTAAGTTCTTTATATGTCATTCTGGGATCAGGCTTCCTTTTCTTTTAGTCTCACAGTAAGTATTGTAACAGTAAAAGAGGTCTGGTAGTGTCCAACCATCTAATTAATGCTCTCTTGGTAGACTTCTCTTATGGGGCATAGTGCTTTGCTATCTTTGTTGCTCCAATATATATATAAAATCAATGCTTTTTAGCTTCATAAACTATGTAGTATTCTTGCATTTGCTTATTAGTTCTCTTCCAAATGTTTTAATGGAAAAAGCAGGTCCTGGAATTTCATTAAATTTTACATGTACTTCATCAGATGTTGGATGTTGCTTTGTGTGTCTTGCCATCACATATTTAGAGTCACTATCAAGCCTATGTTCACCTTTTTTTTGTAGTCCATATTTCTTTAGACTAGCAAATTTTTATTGTCTTCCAGTGTTAACTCCACATGTACTCAGACCTTCTTGTTCATGCTTTCGACCCCACGATCTCTTACAAAAGAATCTTTCATGATTCTATAATTACAGGGTCTCAATAAAGCATTCACCACTCGTACACTTCAGTTTTTATAGAGAACAGTATGGATCAGTTTTGCCATCTATAGAATCTAAAGTGTTCTAATAGCCTCCTTTGGAAAACTCAGACATATATGTGTATGTCTGTTGTATGAGCCCCTTTATTGTCAGCAAGGCAGCATTTGCTCATACTACTAGTTTTTAATCCATTGGCTTTTTCTTGAAAGTAGCTATTTGACTGTCAGTTGTCCATATTTCCTGTTATTTTATCATTTTTTTTTCTTCTTATATATTCTTTTAATTTCTAATTTCTTGTCATTCCTGGTGGAAGTTTCCCCCGCACTCATGGTACAATGTGAGGAGCAGCGTCTAGTGACCCATGTGCTATGATAAAGTGAGCCTTGGGAAGTAAGCAACACTTTTTTGTTTTCTTTGCCAAACCTTTATAGAACATTCACATGAAACCTTTCCTGTTTCCAGCTGCTATTGTTGTACTGGTACTGGTAATATATTTGATAGTTAAAGCACTATGGAGCTTACTTCCACCTTTGAAGGATGGTTGACTGAAGTTGATTTTATATCATAAAAACTCAGAATATAGGCAGACTTTACGAAGCAGGCTGCTGCCATGCCACCAAAATTTACTTCAGTTTCTCTTAAAGTAAGCAAAGTAAAAACTTCTTGAAGGTAGCGAGAACCTAGAGTTTTCATACAGAGGCTAAATTTAACTAGAACCCTCTGTCTGCAATAAGCAGTTAGAAGATGGCTGACCATGTATAATAAACACGATGATCAGTTATGCTTATTTTTCTTAAAACGTTAATGCAAAAGGACTAAAAGTCAAGTATGGGAGGTGAGGAACTAGGGTGACCAGATGTCCTGATTTTATGGGATAGTCCTGATATTTGCAGCTTTTTCTTATATAGGCACCTATTACCCTCTACCTCTGTCTCAATTTTTCACACTTGTGATCTTTTCTCTGTATGAGGAACCCAAGGCTGCCAACTCATAGGGAATTCTGATTAAAAAATACATGTCATGATATGACCCAAGTTGAACTTCAAGATGTGGATGGAGCTGGAAGAGGGAATACAAAATGAAAATGAGGAACAAGATTTGACAGGAATAGAGCCTAAGGGTTGGGCATCAAACGAAGAGAAGTGTGTGTAATTACTGCTCTTAGTGTGAAGCCAAAGAATGAGGTGAGAACATAAGAGCAAGGGGAAGGGGGGATGCTAAATTGACTGAAGACGACAGCTTATGTGAACAAAGAAATGGAGATGAAATATGGAGAGTTGAAGAGGGAAGTAAAGATAGGAAGTGAGTGAGGAAAGCAGTGGCTGTCAGGCATCTGAGGAAATGATGATAGATGACAAAGTGCATGGGAATTGGGCTTGGGTGCCGTGAAATAGACACCCTAGCTCATTAGTGAGAACTTGAACTATTTTTGGTGTTAGAGCAGACAAAATGGTAACATCCCATAGAACAAAATGGTATCACTACTACTTGGGAGTTAAGGGAGATATTGCAGTGCAATATGCCTGTGGAAGTGATTTGTGGCCCTCTGTTTGTCAAGCATGTCCAGAGAATGTCTGATATGGGCAATACTGTATGGTGTTTGTTATGAATAACTTCTCTTTCTGGGTTACATTGTTCATCTCGTGTGGAATAACAAATAGATGTTTACTATTAAGGGCTAGAAGCTGGTCTTGCGAGTTGTTCATAGAGGGAGGGACAGGAGATGGGAATGATGTTCTAAAAGTGTCACCTAAAGGCAAGTCCTCCGTTACAGAAATAGTCTGAATGTTGTATGCACTTTCTTCCTGGAGAACATGCTCTATATGGCTTCCTATTGATTGCACATACATTCTATGATCTCTGCCTGGTCCTTGAAGCACCAGACTTATGAATGTATAGTGTTATTTGGCAATCCTTTTTATGGGAGAACTTTTAAGCATCCAGATTTTGGTTTCAATGTGCTTTCTCCTAGTTGATGTGAAATTGTCAAAGTATTGCCTTAAGATTTTATTTGTGTGTTGCGGACTCAGTGAACAGCTCTTCTAGAGTGCTTTTATTCTTATTAATTCTGTCGGCAGAGATTAAAAATGAGCAGTTGTTTCTAACTGGTTTAGCTCAACCTGACTAGTTTTAAATGTTGACCAATTAGAGCACAGAACTAGAAGGGCAGATACATTTGCATGACCATATTGGGCAGTTGCGTGCTACTGTCTGGGAAATTTCAGGAAGGTAAACTGTTTGCCCTTCACCCCCTTCGCTCTGTCTTAATTCTCATCCCCATCCCAGCTGAGAGGTACAAATAGGTTGCTTCATTAACCATGTTTTTAAAGTTAGTTTACAGTCTCAAGTTACTGTTATGCCTTGGAAAGACAAGAGTGTAATTTATCCATGAAAGGTGCCTCTAATATACAATGCTATATGTTTGGATTATGGCTAGGTGTAGTGTTATGTCAGTATGGAGACTTTCTAACCAAAAAATTTAGTTTTGCTAGGTTCCAGAATATAATGGTCAGGATCCTTTTTACTGATGTTAATATAGATCATGTCCTTTGTGCATCTGATGGATTTTTGTAATGGGTCTTTTCTCTTGCCTCTGATTCTTCCATAAGTCATTTTTTTTTTTTTTTTGAAAGTTTACTCTGGATAAACGCTTCTCATTTCCTGTTCTTTTGGGAGTACTTCTTTTTGATTTTAATGTTTACTACAGGAATGTTGCAGATGAAATCATCATGTTGTCCTCTGTCTGCTGCTTCTTGGAAGAGTCTCTTATCATTTTAAAAGAAAAAAAGGCTTCTGGGATGTGCGCCTAGGGATACCTGTTTTAGGGAACTTGAGGCTGTGTTCAGCCTGCTGAAAATTAGAAGACTGAGAACTTCTAAGTGCTTATTCAAGGATCATGGCTGTAATCTTCTTGTCTGTTCCTGAAAGTATACAGGTTTCTAGGCTCCCCTGATTTTTTCTAAATGGGAGGAAACCAGGACAATATTTTGCTAAGGTCAGATACCAATTTTTCCTTTCCACCTTAACATTCCTTTTAGCCTTCTTTTTTCAGAAAATATTGCTAGTGTGGCTCTATCTGAAACACACTTAACTTCTTTCCAGTTGTGCTCTAGTTAAGACGTATTCTTCTTCATTTTGTAGAAGATTTGTACCCCTTTTTTGATTGAGGCTATGTTGTTTTCTCCTCCTTTTTGAAAATATTTTCTGAGGGAATATTCTGGGATTCTCTGATGAGAAGGAACTTCATTCCAGAAAATTTCTTATCTGGGAACAGGGTGTTACCTTTGCCATATTCACTTCACATTCTAGGGCCACTGTTGGGTGTCTGAAATTAACAACTTCTTGTGCAAAGTATTGCTTTGTTGTAATATTCTCTCTTTTACATTGTGACATAGTATTTTTTCTATTATTTTTGTGTACACAGATTTTTTTCCCTCATTACTTCTCTTTAACCTATGGGCCATACCTTTGCTGGTCTACATCCCATATTATAGTGCATAGAACAAAAATAGCAGATGTTCAATTGCTGTTTCTTGTTGAACTTCTTGATTTTGGGGAATGGTTTCTGCAAATAATACAGATAGTAGTATGTGGCCAGTCTTGGGTATCTTAATGTCACATTCGGTCCAAGAAATAAGTTCTGAGTTTCTGGTCTCTGGCAGAAACAATTGCTAAAGCTCTTTATGGAGAAACTTCCTTGCAAAGAGAGATTCTTTTTTCTCTGTATAGCTATTAACTCAAGGAATGGTCATTCTTTGCTGAGGAAAGGACCTTGTACTTGTTTTCTCTGTCACTTTATGTACCATCACAACTTGCCTCTCCTCATTAGCTAAGGGTGTATGACCTTGTATTTTGACTGAATCCCATAGAGATGTGAATTAGACTTCTGGTGATATATCTTCAAGGTAGTAATGTAGGATCTTTTCTTACTTCTAAGTCTTTTTTATTTAGAATAATTCTTAGTTAAAGACATGGTATACAAATTCAGGATTGCATAGTATTTTAAAAACACAAATACTTACAGTGGCCTTTTGCAATAAATAGGTGCTTTCATTTTAGCCCGGGAAACTGAGCCCAGAAATTGTCTTGCACATAGGTCATACAGTGAGCAGGGAATAGTTCCCAGTTACTCTTGATTCCCACTGTGCTGTTTCTTCAGAAACTATGAATAGGTATGTTATACTTCAGTGGAAAGGTGGGATTAATTTGGCTGGCTTTATTCTTATCACTTCCAACCAGAGAAACAGGAAGATAAAATGTGCACTTTGCCCTGATTTTGTGACATTCTCTTGGGTGCAATGCAATTAAACTATTCACTTATACCCAAGTATGGAGGGTTAGAATAGCTTTAGATAGAGGCTTGATATTCATGGTTCCTTTGTGCAACTTTTCTTTCCTCTTCTATAAACTACTTGATGGGGGACAAACAGAAAAGCCTCTTCATATCTGGACATACCCATAGGATTGCAGATACCTAAATTTGCAGAAAACTAAACTTCATTAAAAGTTGTTTGAGTCAGTGGCATATTCTTTTAGCAAAGAAGAGGAAACAGTGGGTATCTGCAAATGAGTTCAAGTTTCTCATACAATGAAATATGATAAGCCTTTAGATAGGTTTTGTTTGCTCTCTTTCTAGATAAACTGTACAGATTTGGATGTGATCCTTAGGCAGAAATTTGTCTTTCCAGTAACTTTCAATACCAACCCTTCTTGTACCGATTTGTTGAGTAAGCTCTTCATTCTATCACAGGGAAAGATCTGTATGGTCAGGGGAAAAATCTACTATTATCAGCCTTTTCTCATCATCCTCCCAAATCCTATAACAAATCCCTGCTATCCTTTGCAGTCTCCTTATTGTGGTTGAGTGAAGAAATTTTTCTCTAAATATCAGTGTGGTGTGTAGGAATCCATAGCGTAGAGAAAGTTTTAACTGAGTGGAAGTGGGCAGGCTGGTACCTCCTGTAATGTCCTTGATTGACAATTCTTTTGCTTCTTGGTAGGTGGAGCCATAACGCTTAGTATAAGGACCCTTATAGGCTGAAGGAACAGGAAGACTACAATAGACAGAACTGCTGGTAAGTTTTTATCTCGTCTCTCCCCCACCTTCCAGCACTTTCCTTTGTATACATCTTGGAAAAGAATTACTGTTTCTGGTTAAAAGGCACCCATTTCTTAAGGTGTCCTAAAAGACTTCATGCCATTCCTAAAGACAATTGTGAGATGCTTTATCTATTCTTCTGGAAGTAGATTTCTAGATAATGGGAGTAGCTGAGAGGCAGTTCCAGTAAAAGGCTCTCCAGGGATCCTTGGGCATCTGAGACAGTTCTATCAAAAAAATACTAAGATTTAGCTCCATAGGTCTGTTGTCCAGGATGTGATTTGTGGGTCGTATGGGGCCAGGACAACCCTACAGTGGATACAGAAGTTGTTTTGAGTAAACTGAGAAATCTACTTTCAAGCATTTTTGACAAAATCAGAGGAAGGGACATATCCTTCTAGCTAGCTGAAAATGGATAGCGATACTTGTGGGCACTGTTCCAATTTGAATGTCTTGTATTTTGATATTCAACACAGTCTTGACCGAGATAGCTCTTACCCATGAATTGATATGGTTATGATATGTTTTCTTGCGTAGGTCACCACCTCCATCTTACCTGGGCAGTATTGGAACTGCTGTTTTTAATTTCAAGTTCTTGTTTTAGTGCCTTTGAGATAGTTAGAAAATGGCACTGTCTGTTCTAAAGAGAATAAGATGATTGTCATGGGTTTGGTCAAACTTAATGTGCAAGATGCAGTCTGAGGAAGATGAGACCAAATGGAATGTATAGTGACTTCACAGATGAAAGCTCTTGGGGAAGAACTTCCCCTATCATGACTTTGAGTATGAGATGAATGATGGAAGCTGTCTATTGCAGCTTCTGTCACCCCTGTGAAGGTCGTCTAGAATTACTCAGCTGCATGGTACTTCCAACGAAAGCTGCCAATTTAAAATCTGACATCAGCTATGAAGATGTCATACAGCTCTCTATGGCTATTAAGAGAAGCACAGTGAGGCTTCAGGCTCTATGACCAGTTCTAATACTTGATTAGAAAGAGTCTAAGAATATTGGCAATAGGTGTTGCTGAAGCTGGGTTGCCACCAGTGTGTTGATGACCTTGCAGTAGAAATTAATTGGCAAGACTTTATACAAAACAGTGGTACACAGGAGTAAATGTTTAATGGGTTAGTACCTCAGTACTAAACTTTAAGTAATATTCGGGGTTGGGTAATTTTAAAAGCAGGATCTTAAAAGATCACTCACCATCCAGTACTTCAAAACTGCAATACTTCACAAATGCACGTTTAATAAAGGATGTTGAAGAAAATACTTCACAGTTCAGCTCTTGAGTTAACTAAATATCTGGATTGTGTTGGTAAGCAGGGGTGAAAGCTGCCTGAGGAAGTAAAATTAAGCTGCTTTTGGTTAAATCTGCATGATGATCAAGAAGATGTGGACAAAGCAAGGATACTCATTTACCTGAAGAGTTGCAATATACTATATTTGTGGGTATGTTTGTTTAGTAGAAAACTAAAGAAAAAGGTTCTAGATATTAAATTAATCTGTTTTCTTTGCTATTTACACTTTGTAGCATGCTCTTGTTACAGATCTGACCCGTAATTGTTTATGGTTTTGGGTTTAAATTCATGAATATAAAATAAAAGGTTCTCAGCATAAAATAGGTATTTTTACCCATCAAAGACTACCTTGACTTGCAACTATATAAAACACCGAGCAACAGTTAACATCATAATGCCCCTTGAGGTAGCTCCATTAGACACATTCAGAATATGGCTTCCAAGAATACTACTTGAGTGGTGCTGGGTTTGCTGCTGCCTGGTATTGCTCATGACTGATTTTGCCTGCAACAGATGTTAATGCAAAGGGACTTTGATTACCTCTTTCACTTTCTGAAATGTTCACTTGGGTGAAGCTGAGACTTGACATGCTTGGTCTGGAGTTTTGAGCAATAGAGTCTAGAGAGATTGACGAATGTCATGATTTCTCCTCAAGTCTCTCTGACTTCCTCCTGGGCCATTTGCAACTAACTTAATCTCTCTACCTCAAGTTCCTTGTATATAAAAGTGAGGTAGTTAACAGAGTGATTTGGCGAAGACAGAGTACTTTTAGTATGGAAAATTCCTGTCAGTTCTAATGTGAACAGAAGTGGAGGCAGCCTTTAGGGAAAAAGAAATAGAAGGCTTAAAGGTGAACATAAGTGCAGTCCCCTGCCCCCCACCCCTCGCTACTTTGAATTGTGGGGAATTCCATTTGAGCTTGAATACAAAGACTGAAAAGATACTGATCATTTGCTATAGAGGAAGACTGGAGAGAGAAGTTCATAATGTAGCTCTAGAGCTGTTCAAAACTATAGATGATTGCGCTTGCATGCCACTCCAGATACCTGGATGTATGTCTGACTGACTATTACACTTTTATCATCCCAAATGTTGTTCTGCGACTAGTATCTCTATGGGTGTTCCAATTTAGGATGTGGGCACGCCCACACACACTTGATCAGAGAATTTTGTCAGCAGCCTCCACGGGTCTGTGCCTATGCCCTAGGTAAACTTACATTGTGGCATGAGGGTATACAGGGAGTTCCTTTTCAGCTGTCTGCAACTTGAGACACAGCACTACTTGAAACCTGTAGGGTCTGAGTTACCCCCATACATCAGATCCGCCAACCAGCTCTGTTTCAGTGGTAAGCAAAGACCCTAGCAGCTCTTTGATGTTTCCCAGGCTCTCTAAGGAGAGAAGAACCCATTCACCAGAATGGGAAAAGAAAATAGTCCCTTCCTTGGTCTCAGTGAGGCTCAGGAACTCTTGCAACATGGGTATTGCTGAAGCACCTATTCCTTCTAGTGCCATAGCCACAGTACTGGTTAAGAAGACCACGTCACATATCAAGACACTGTCTAGAATGACACCGGCGCTGGACTTAGTGCCTCAAATCTTTATCAGTGCAGTCTTCTGTAGCAAGAAGTGAAAGGTGCACTGATCGCACTTTGGAACAGTCTCCGGTACCACCTGACATTCTGACACCAGAGGTGATCCAGCCAAAGTCATCTGTGCCATCAAGGCTCCTATCTCATAAAATGAGTCTGGGACTCCTCGAAGAGCCTGGATTACTGATATTGAGAGTTACTGAGAGAGATTCTTCATGGGTAGCGACTCACTTCCTGGAACCTACTTACAGTGAACCGCCTCTGGTACCAACTTGATCTCCATGTTTACTCTTTGAGGGTACTGAGAGAGTTCCATCTATTATCAGTATAAAATAAGTTAATGCTTAAGCCAAGTACTAATGTATTAGTAAAGAATTTAGGTATATCTATAACTGAAATTCTTTGGATATGAACACTTTCATATATGGATTGAAAACTTGCTTAAATATCATAAATAAAAAGCAATAATGAAAACCATAATACTGAATTGGGTATAGTGCTCTATTGAGGTACTGTGTCATGTTGATATTCGGTATGCTTTTCAATATCTTCATTTAATGTTCCAGAAGTGGTGGTAACATCACATTTAATGAAATTTCCAGGTGATGGTAAACTAGTCAGTAAAAGATGTTCAGGACTAAAGTGTGAATATTCTAAAATAAATCAGAAATATGTGGAGAAAAACAACAGGGAATCATTTGGTTAAATACAGTACAATATTTGTTTGTGGGGGTGGGGATTGATACAGTCTTTAATGGAAAGAAGAACCCTGAAAGTCAACGAGACTGAGACCAGTGTTGTATAAAGGGCAACATATTAGGTATGAGTCTGCATTGTGCTCTGGCGTCAAAGAACTAGTGTGATTTTTTTTTTCTCCCCCTCTTTTAAAGATGGTATAAAACTAGGCCAGATAATTAAATCCAAAACAGACTATGAAGAGTTGCAGAAGAATCTTACAAAACTGGGTGATTGGGCAACAAAATGGCAGAGGAAATTCAATGTCAATAAATGCAAAATAATGTGCAAGGGGATACATAATCCCAACTATACACATAAAATGATGGGATCTCAATTAGCTGTTACCACTCAAGAAAGACCTCTTGAAGTCACTGTGGATAGTTCTCTGTAAACATCCACTCAGTGTGCAGCAGCAATTAAAAAAGCAGACAATGTTAGGAATCATTAAGAAAAGCATAAATAACGATAAGACAGAAAATGTTGCCTCTTTATAAATCTAGGGTACCCCACATCTTGAATACTGCATGTAGATCTGGTTGCCCCATCTCAAAAAAGATATGTTGGAAAAGACACAAGAAAGGGCAAATAAAATGATTAATCAGATTGGGACTGTTTGTTTGAAGAAGAGACAACTAAGGGGAGACGTGTTAGAGGTCTATACAATCATGACTTGTTTGGAGAAAGTAAAAAAAAAAAAGTGTTTACTCCTTTTAATACGAGCAAAAAACTAGGGATCAACAAATGAAATTAATAGGCAGCAGGTTGGAAATGAGCAAAAGGAAATATTTCTTCACACAATGCATAGTCAACTTATGGAACTCCTTGCCGGAGGATTTTGTTAAGGCCAAGACTATAACAGGGTTCAAAAAACTAGATAAGTTCATGGAGGATAGCTCCATCAATGGCAACTAGCCAGAATACGCAAGGATTGCTGTTTGTCAGAGGCTAGGAATGGCTGACAGGATAGATCACTAGGTGATTACCTGTTCTATTTATTTCCTCTGAAGCACCTGGCATTGGCAACTGTTAGAAGACAGGATACTGGGCTAAGTGGCCCATTGGTCTGACCAAGTATGGCCGTTCTTATAAGTATTACCTGTTTGTCAATGGAGACAGAGTGCAAAGAACAGAGCACTGGGATTTTGTGCTTATGGACATGTTTGTTGCTAGGCTGCTGTGTTGTATACGTTGCAGCTTTTTCAGGTTATGTGGATTCACATAGGTGAACGTTCCTAGGTGTTAATTTCAGTTATCAAGTGTAGAAGTTACAGATTATTGCCTTGTAGTGATCATGTCCCTCTGATAAGGTAAAATTGATTGTTTTGCTATCATGGCCGTTTGGGTGTCTAGTAGCATTGTAGAGTTCAAAATGATCTGAGGCTACTAACCGACCTAACAATCTGTGATCAGATAAACTCCATATTTGAGGAGAGAGAAGTTCTTCAAAACATTTCCTTCATTCCAGTGCTTTTTTCTTATATATAAAAAGGGGAGGGGGGGTTCACTGGCAGGAGTGGTGAATGGGGGGGGGGGGGGGGGGGGGCCAAAACCCCCCCCCCCCCCCCCCCCCCCCCCCCCCCTCTCGGCCCCCCCCCCCCCGCTGGTTCCCCGACCCTCCTGGCCCCCTCCCACTTATCTGGCCGGAGCTGCAGGGGTGGCTGTGGTCAGAGTTGCTCCTTGGCCAGGCCGCTCCTGCCCTGAACACACACTGTCTGAGCATGCACAGGGCAAGAGATTTGAAAAAGCTGCAGCCTGGATTCTGGCCCGCGGCTACCCCTGCTGGCCCAGCTGGGGGGCAGGGTCAGCAGGGGAAGGGAGACCCGCTCCTCTCCCTGCTCTGCTGACACCAGTCCCCAGCTGGGCAGCGGGGCCAGCCAGGGAAAAATAGATGCCGGTATGCAGTACTGGTGCATACTGGCAGAGAAAAAGCCCTGCTTTAGTCCTTCCTTCAATCTTGCCTATCCACAGCTATTTCTCAGCTTTTCAGATATTAGTCTATTATTACAAAAAGGTAGCATTTGGCCCAGTTGCATATTCACTATACCCAGTTCTATTTTTGTGACGGTACGCAAGGCTACAGAGTACCGGCACCTTTTTTGCCGTCTAGTTGGGGATGCGGGGTCAGCAGGGGAAAGGAGCATGCTGGAAGACAGGGGGTGGCACAGGAAGAAGAGGGGTAGGAGAGGCATTTTTCAAATTTATTGTCAAGATATATATACTGGCACTTTTTTTTAAAAAGGTATTTACTATACTACACAAATGACAATAGGTGGCAAACTGTAAATCTGCTTTTTAGTCAATACTTTAGGCCTAAATACATTTTGGTACAAAGCTAAACTACACAGTTTTTAAACTCCCTTGTCTTTGCACTTCATTAAATGTAGACTCTTTACTCATTTTCTTGTAAGGGACATTATCCTTTTATTTGTTACCTTATTTGGATGGCTTTTTTCACTGTAGAAAAATGGCCTGCAGTGTCACATCTGGTTTACTGAGGTCATATGAGGTCATTGTGAAAGTCTACCAATTTTTGTGAATCAGCCTTCCGCCCTGTGAAAGCTACAGCTATTGTTACTATGTCTGTAGATGGTAGTTAGTGTTACTCTGGTATGTGAATGGTTGAGGGCTTGTATCATACAAACTTTGCACTTGGCGTCAGTCTCCCTGTCTGTTTAGTCTTAACAAAAGCTCATCATTTATTTGAAAGAGGGATATGATTTTGGAACATTTTAGCCAGTGTGGTAAGTCTAATAATAAACTACTTTGCCTTAAATATAAAAATGTTAACTCCAGGTCATAGGAAAAGTGTCATTTTAAACATGACTGTTTCAATTAATGTATTACTTTAAAGCTTTTTTCTTCAATATTAAATCTTGCCTAAGATTTAAATGAATGTGGTTGCATAGAGTTTGTACTGTTTTCATGAAAAAATGTGTCCTTTGAAGTGCTAGTTGGAGAGACTCTATGTCAAGATGCAGCCCTAATCATAGATAGGATTGAAAGTCATTGCATGGATCTGCCATTTCAGTACCTTTATCAAGAAGGAAAGAGTATCCATTGCTACTCTGCCACCTCCTTTAAAAAATAAGCCCTGACAAGGTTAATTTTGTTAAGAGCAAAACAAACAAGGAATCCTGTGTTCGTTTAAAAACTAACATTTATTTATCACATGAGCTTTCGTGGGAGAAAATCCCACTTCGTCAGATGCTTGATTCTTCAAGTGTCTGATGAAATGGGATTTTTTTCCATGAAAGCTCATGTGATAAATAAATTTGTTCGTCTTTAAACATGATACAGGATTCCTTGTTTGTTTTGCTGAACTAGACTAACAAGGCTACCCCTTTGGAATTTGAATGTTGCTGAGCCAAAGGGATGGAGATGGAAATACAATCAAAGCCTGGTTTGACTTCTGTCAACCTAGATTCAAAATAACAAAAGAATTGCTGTATAACTGTAATACAGGATAATTAAAGTTCTGCAATATCCTTTTAATTTTGGTTATCATGACTTTTCCGGTGTGTTTTCTTTTGGTGTCATCAAATTGAAAGATACTAATGTGTAAATATTGAGAATACAGTCTGCTTAAAATTAGTGTGTGTTCTTTTCATTTGCACTTTATTATTCTTACACTACAGTTTCATTTAAATTGTACCCTTTCTATTGCAAAAGCTTTTGTCCATTGTATTCATCATATGAATTGGTATTCTGCAGCTGTTATCCTTGACATGGGGGAAAAAACACCTTAGCCCTGTTCCACTTCCCTGAGTACAATAGTTATACTGACCTAACATCTGTTGTAGACAGTGGCAGAGCTTCTCCTGTAGACATAGCTACAGCCTCTTGGGGAAGTAAAGTACCTATGCTGACAGGAGAAGCACTCGCATCAGCATAGGTAATGCCTTCAGTCAGCCCTGAAGTGGCTACTGCAGCACTATAAATACAGAGAAGCCTTTACTATACTCTGTGAGCCTGCTTTATCTCATACATGTATATCTATGGATATCAATGAAGTTTTATCTTCAGAGTCCCAGCTGGGACTGGATTTCCTTACCTAAAAAGTGGGAAAGAAGTTATGTGATCACATCCAGCATATTCAGCGAAACATTAATATTTAGATTTTAAAATCAGTCTAAATGTTGAACCATGTCTGTGAGAATTGTTACTGAACTCTACATAGATATTTGCTATTAATCACAAAAGGGAATCTTTGTATTCACAGTTTGAAAAATACAAGAACAAAAAATCCTCACATCTGAAGGCGTTTTTTTTCTGATCCATTTTAGGGTGAACGACAAATAAAATGGGAAAATTGTTAAGTCAGGGTTCATGCACCAAATGTGCTGGCCTCAGCCTTCCTTTTGGTATTTTCCTGTCTCAATGAGAATATCTCAGAATTTATCATTCTAACATTGCAAACAGTATGGCTTGCACAAGTAGATTAAACTTTCACTTTTTCTTAATAACAAGACAACTGCTTTAATTAAAAATTAAAAAGTAATTCTTCAGTGTTCAGGCTGATAAACAGAGTATTACAGGGCTTTATTTTAAGTGGAAGGCATCTTGCAGATCCACAACACTTGGATTGTAAGGGCATTTCTAGCATCTACAAGAGAGAAGAAAAAAATTTTAAAATGTGTTTTAAAAACTTAGTTCTCTGCTGAATGTCCCCCAAAGCCTGGCTAGTAGGTACAGTAAGCACAGGAATCTCAATCTAGGACCAGCTTTCTTTTGTGCTTTTGAAGTATCTCATTAAAGAATAACTACCTATAAAATCATCTGGCACTTGTCCATATTGTAACTTTGGGGGATTGGCCAGAACAACCCCATTTTCCTCAGGAGCACTAGGACCTATGTATTGCCCTTCTTCTCCAGAGCCCATGTGGCCTCTGGGAAAAAATCTTCAGGGAGGAGCCACTCAGGCATGGTAGCTATAGAAGCAATTTAAGAAGGGACCATTGAAACCTGGCTGTTAGGCTGCTTTCTGCTGTTTTCAGTCTAGACATTGGATCTTATGCTGATTGGCTTCTTCCCCTGCCTCCAACTCCTTTCTGCTGTCTCTTCAGCCTCATTCCTCTTCCTGCTCTCCTCCTTCAACTTTGCTTGTCCCTTTCTGTTTTTTCCCTTTTGCTAATCCCCTTCTCACTAAGCCCTACCTAATGGAATAAAGCAATGAAAAATAGTCTCCCCATGGGCTGTTCTTTCAAAATGTCAGGTTCCAGCTCCATAGCATGGAGGCATCAGAACTGTTCAAAAAATGGTCAGTATTTTGTTTTTTTAAGCACTGGCAAAACTACATATTTT
The DNA here is from genome assembly GCA_007922175.1 of Pelusios castaneus. NCBI lineage: Eukaryota > Metazoa > Chordata > Testudines > Pelomedusidae > Pelusios > Pelusios castaneus. The sequence goes on along the minus strand of ML685790.1, from coordinate 5,294,524 downwards.
TTTCCTTCTTGGAAACATCTAAACTGCTTTGTTAAAATTTAAAAATCAACCTGAGCCAGCATGAAGAATATATGCCTTAAAGGGTTAGATTGTTGTTTATAAGTAATTGAAAATGGGGGTTTAAAAGAAAATGTTAAGCAATCTTAATTAAACCTTATCAATGAAAATTGTGAGCCATCTGAGTATTTCCAAAATGCCACTGACAGTATTAAATCTGAAGTTTTTTATTTCTTCTCTCTAGGCATTCTACATAATATAGGTGTTCTGTCTCTTTTTGCGATAAATTGGTTAGTCTTTAAAAGGGCCACAGAACTTTTTTTTCCCCTTAAATTCCAGTAAGGCATTCCAACTTTGAGTCTAGCTGAAGAGGAAACAGAAAATAAGGAAGTCTAAAGGGAGTTACAGTTGGGTCAGTATTACATGCTATGTGAGCAAACACAGCTACTGATTAATATAGTTTGAGAACAAAATAAATAATTTAGATTTTTTTAATTTATTTTTTGCATTGACTGGGAGAAAATGTCAGAAATGAAAAGCAACAACTGGACTGTAAAATGGCCATTTAAGGTTCCAAGACAGTTCAATGTGGTAGGTATAATGTTTCTATTTGTGAATGAAATCCAGCTGATGCACATCTTTCTTCTTTTCAGTCTTTCAGGTAATTCAGAGACATTGTAACAGATGACTGAAGTCACTGGGAGAGAAACTAGGGTAGAGTGGATAGAATGGATAGAGTGGATAGAATATTGCAGCAACCTTGGGGGAGGTGCAGAAGGTGAGATCCTGGATAAATTGGTTGGGTAGAAGTAAGGCAGGAGTATCTGAAGGAAATGTGGGTGAGCCTTTCAAAGTGCATACCCAGAATGATTACTATATCCTTGACTAGACAGGAAATCAGACAAAGAAGTTGTCACAGGACCAGGATCAAGAGCCTCGCTCATCATAATTCATGTTTTGCACAGCAAGGGACTTACGCCTTTCTCACCACCTTCCTGACTCTGCCTGTCGGATGATCCTTTTATCTTCTTCGTCTTTATTAAGCAAAGCATACTTTCTCCCCCTTCCTCACCCTCAAAAAAGCCACCCATTTCCTTTTGGAGTTCCCCTCCTTCAAACACATCACCTCACTCAATGCCAACTCTTGCGTTTCTATGAATTCTCTTCTTTTCCCTTTTCTTGTCTCTGTTCCCCCTTCTTGCTTAGTGTTTCGTCCTGATAATGGCTTCTTTCCCCCCATTCCTCTGCAGACTGTGCACTGTTTGCGGTGTTAGCAACGGGACTATTTGTAAGTGGTTCTGTGGAGCATGGTGGTCTTGTGCTCTTCTTGCTGATCTACATATCCTGAATATGTAGCCCTTTGCACTTCAGTTGCTCCTATATCTAACTGAACTGGTTCTGTCCAAGAGCAGGGAAGAAAGGAGCACCCAAAGGAGTGCATCTGCAGCGAAGATCAGTAGTTTGGGATGCTCTTAGTGCTCCTTTCATCTGATATGTAGACATTTTGGGGCCACCAAATAAGAATCCTGTACAAAGGATTGAGACGACAATAAGAAGTTGAGGGTTGTAAAGGAGAAGATACTAGAAGCGAAGTGGGAGAGGCAAAATGACTTGATCATCCAAAATAGCGAATGGAAATAAGGAATTAAAACAAACAAACCCCACAAGGAAGAAATTACTTGAGAGAACATACTAAGGAGGATTAAGCTAATGATGCAACAAAAGATAAGATCTGTATTCACATAAAAGGGTGGAATAATTGGGAGAGAATGAAAATCTTTGCAAGATGTTTATTGATAAACAGGTAAAGGTTTATGTTTAAATTTTCATATTCAGGTGTCCAGGTGATATGCATTCTTAGATAGCTAGGTAAATGCGTAACCACTTTACAGATCTAACTGTTTCGTGTGAGAACACTAAACTTGACAGGTACTCAGAGGATTTGAAAAAATAAAATGTTTCAGGGAAAAGTGACCCTGGTGGCTGTAAGAGCCAAGTCACATGACTGAAGTGTGTGAAGGAGAAAGTGATGCTAAATGTTGTTATGTATAAAATCTATAATTGGATGTTATAAGAATCTGTAATGGGTCAAGTCATGTAGCATTTTTCAGGTCATTTGGAAGAGGGGTAAATTGTGAGGTGCTGCGAAAGGAGACGAGATTTGGAAGATGCAAGCTGCTATGCCTTTTAGCTAAATTACCTCTGACAGAGATATACCACAGGCAAGAGACACCAGGAAAGTTTTGATGAAGAAAAAGACTTGGTATTATGCATAGACAAATCAACATTGCTAATAAGATGAAACATGTGCAACTCCAATTAGTGCCCACTTATGAATGCAGTAAATTTGGCTCAGGGGACACAATTCATAATATAGATCTTACTTGTAAATTGTTGATGTGAGTAGATAGTCGGTATAATGTACAGAATAATACTGCAGAACTGGAAATGGTCACTAAATTTTTGCCATATGTGCAGATACGAATAATCAGTAAAAATTAACTTCTTTGAAGGTGTGTTAATTTTTTGCAGTGTTTGGATAGAAGCATGAAAATAAACCAGTGCAGATGTGGCTCAGTGACACAAACAAACAGGTGGTAAATTCTGTAGTAAATTGAGTTTGCTGTATAATTCACAAACAAAGCTGATACAACTTAAAGGATGATCATTATAAAATGCAGAGAGCTTGAGCAAATAAGGCTCCATCCAGTTCTGTAAAGGCATTTGTGCAGGTAGATGTTTATATCTGCATAGTTTCACTGATTTCAATGTAACCCTACACAGGCCTAAGAATCCTTCTGCAGGATTAGAAAATGAGATTCCCCAGATATTTGAGAAATATTCAAATACGGCTGCCTTACACTGGCTTCATGAGCCAGGTAATGTGCTAGGTTGCTTTACCTGGTCAATAATCTTTCTAAAAAGCTTCTGTGTATGGATTGTGCAGTTACTAACAGCTCCATAGGACCTCCTTCTTCCTTTGTGTTTTACAATGTCTGTTGAATTGTATAAAAGAGAGGGTGACTGATAGTTTTATGACTAAAATTGCTTCCGAGCTCAATCAAATTCTAAGAAATTATTTTGTGTAAAATGCTTTGTTGCTAGTTTAACTGGTTACATGAATGTACATGACCAGATTGGTTTGTCTACTGTGTAATTAAATTGAACCAAATGGCTTGTCTAGTTTTAATTTCTTACCGTATTTTTAAAAAACCTACAGTAAGGCTAACTATGAGAGGTATTTAATGTGCTCTAGGCACATCTTGGCTTCTATATGAACTTTGATGGCTGTTTGTCAAAATATGTGATAGTATGCAACTGCTCCTTTCAGTATAGAAAAATATAGTCTATTTGTGCATTGGATATCCATGTACTTGTGGTGCTGGCAGTGTCCACGATAGCTTTATGCTATCTATAGGCAAGAAATTCAATATTTAAGTTTCTAATAAAGTTCCACACTTGTTCCAGATTCATTCAACAAATTCTAATGGTATGTTTAAGAATCTTATCCTGACTGATAACTATTCTGGCACCACGTATCCTGTAGGAATTTCTTAAGGGCACATGTTCTATGTCTTGGTGTATAAAAGAGTGAAAGTCATTTCCCTTGGTCTGTCGATAACTCTCCCTGACTTTAGATGGTTCTTGAAATGCCTTTGGAAAAGATGTTTTGTATTATTTTCACATATGCAAAACTTTGATATTCCTCTCTTTCTCACAGGTGGTATCTCTTTTTGTTTCCTGTTTCTTGGTCTAAAAGGTTGTTTTTTAAACTCTTGGTATTTTTGTTTATGCTTTGAAGAGGGATGTGTGGGCATGTACTCCATAAATATTTGTTTAATTTCAAAACATATTCATTTTTAAACTGTCAGACTCGGTAGCTCTTTTGTCCTCATTGGTTCTCTTAGGTTTTTACTCATTTGTATCTTTTAGCCATGGAGTTTTTTAAAAAGGAAAAAAAAAATTGTATGAAAGGAGCCTGTTTGGAATGAGGAATTTGTACATCAGAATTTTTAGTTATCCAGGAGTTTCTGTAGCCTAGTTCCTTTCATTTTAATCTGCTGAAAAAAAAAAAAACCAGGCCACTTATCTCAAAAGATGAATCAAACCAAGACAAAAGAATGCATGAGTATTACTGTTCTAATCTTCAAATGCTTTAACAAGTCCTCTTGTTTTGCTTGGGACTTCATATGGAACTTCATATTTAGTCTCACTTTCAGCTATAGACATACTCTTAAAATTTGAGCAGGCCCAGTGAAGTTTACCAATCCTTCTCTCTTTAAAAATAAATTTACCTTTTATATTTTGTTTTTGTTTTTTTTGTTTTTGTTTGTAGGTCTTCGCCCCTCCCCAACTTCCTGGTTTCAGAGTGGGGTTTCTCCCACTCTGCTGATGACGTCTGAGCTGGATCCGCTGGGGGAGGAGCAGCATCAACAGTTCTGAGGGTGAGTAGAGGCCGTCAGGGCTGGGGCCTGGACGCCAGTGCCTCTCTTCCCCCTGCTCTTCCTCCATCTTTACTAGGAAGTGCGTGCCTCCCCTCAGTCAGTTAAGGAAAATGGCATGCAGCCATGTTCAGTATTTTGCTCACCCTTGTAAGCACATTTGAGGACACTGACACTTATTTCTGTCAGAAAGAAACCCAATGTGGCCTCTTGATTCTGTGGCAAGTGAGCAGTACCCCTTTGGCAACTAATGCTTAGTCTGGTAGTTGCTTTGTGCTTCTTTTCACCAGCAAAAGGAGCCATTAGTATCTCCACTGAGCTCTTCCCCTGATCTATCAATCCCCCTAGAAACTGATCGCAAAAACGGGAGCCCTTGGAATGTTTCAGACTGTTTGCTGGAACATGTTCTCTAATATGCTCACCTCACTTCACGTTCTCAGCGGATCCGGCTCAGATGTCATCAGCAAAGTGGACAAAGTCCTGCTTTGCAACTAGGAACTAGAGGGTGGGGATACTACGTGTTTTGTTTTGTTTTTTTAAACTGTAACATTTTTCTTTGAAGTTACAATTCGTCTCTTACGGTACTTCACAGGGCTCTCTCAAAGTGTGGTTAGGAGGGCTACCTACACAGTGAATCATGGAATAAAATAGATGGCTTTATATCATTTTTTCCTGCTTGTAGCCTACAGCACTTCTTAGTCTCTGATATCTGAAGAGCATCATGGTGCTTTTTGACTGGTCATGGGTTTTTTTTTCAGTTTTTCCCTGGTGAGTGGAGGCATTGCTTGTGATATAAATGGATACCTCTTGGACCATTGGAATTCAGCAATTCAGAAACTATTTCCCCATACATAATCAAGAGTCCCCTGCATCCTTATCAAGTGGGATTCACAGTACCCTCACACCCTCTTTAGTTCTGTGGTAGTTCCACTTTCTGTTCATGTAATTCTAATTAGGAAAGGGATGAAGCCTTAAACAGCTCCCTCCCTCTTCCCAAATAAACACACACAACTTATTCAATCAAATGCCAAAGAATAGCTGACAGTAGTTGCTGAATATCCTCTGAGCCTAATAAAATCATGATCTAAGAACAGCTTTAGTTTTGCAGTCATCAATAAGTGGGTCCTCAGTTGTGTGGAGTCAGTGGTTTACATGTGGGTCCATAACGCTTGCAGGTGGCTGTAAACATGCCTTGATGAGAGTCTGGATAGAGGTAGTTGAAAATGACCATCCTTAACTACTGTCACCAGAGATTTAGAAAATAGCATTACAAGTCCACAGATGAGCAGTGGAAGTCTGGAGTCATCTTACAGTGCTGGAAAAGTGTTTATAGTTTGAGAATAGGGTTGGGAATGAGGGAAGTCTTAAGTGGTAATTTCAGATGAAGAAAAGTTTTGTATCTATTACACTAGGGTTTGTGTATAACCATACATTGTGATGTTTGTATATTCTGTGGAGATTATCTTTTGTCAAGGGTTGGTGTGGATTTTGGGAACTTAACTCTGGCTGTTTTGTTAAAGATTCCATTTTCCTCAATTGTGTAAAACTGTCTAATCTGTGGATTCTGAATTTGTACTATGCAAGCTCGAAAGCTTGTCTCTCACCAGCAGACCTTAGTCCAACAAAATATATTCTTTGCTATTGGCCCCATCCATCACATGATTTCCAAAGCCATTTGTTTACTTTCTGTTCTTATGCTTGGCACCAGAAGAAGTGCTGAGGTTACTTGTATTAGCCCAGTCTTAGTTTTCTTTCTCAACCTTTGAAGCAAATCATAGCTCACTTTGTTAAATTTTGCTTCATTTTCACTAGTTCAAATTAAGGAATTGATTACATTTGTGAGATAGCAGAACTTCTCTGAGTAAGTGTGTCTTGGTCGTCCAGTTGAGCTGAAGACTGAATTGCGAATTCTTGTATGTAAAGGCAAAATCTATAGCAATTTGAAGAAAAAAAAAAAAAGAAAAGAAAAGTAAAAAAGGTAGAATTTTTCTATTTCTAGGGAGTAAATGTAACATCACCATCTGTTAATATCTCAGATATTCTCATAAATAGAAGTTATTTCAGAGGACAAGAAAATAATTATACTTATTGTTCATTAATTCACCAAGATAGAATTTCTTGTAAGGGGGGGGGGGGGAGGACTAGGGTCTGTGTATGGGAGAGACGTACAGTGGGCTAGCTAGTATATTTTTTTCATTGTGGGCCTTTCTCTTCAGAAAAGATCATTTTTGCATTGACACTACATGTTAGTGTGCCCCCCGCCCCCACCTTTTTATTTTTTTAAAATGTGGCTGGAATGAGAGGTTGGCAGGGGGAGAGAGAGAGAGTCCTGTCTGAAAACCATGGCATAAACGTTGAAAGGCTAAAAAATATTGGTTGAGATTGCTTAGATAAATTAACTTCACAGAGTACCTTTAAGTGTTTCTCCCCGAAGAGGAATAAAATGCACAATGGAAACTGGCCTTGTTACACTATTGAAGTCTGAGATTGAACCAAGCTGCATGATTTCAGTTTCAGTGGAAAAAAAAGTTTTGCATAAATGGGTGGAATCTTATTTTGTTTCTGCTGTATGATTTTGAATGAATAATTTTGGCTTTTACGAATGGTATTATTGACACCCAAACATAAAGTTTTCACTATTAGTTATTTACAGATAGCACAGTATTGAAGGCAGCAATCATTCTATTTCTTTCCTGACACCTCTGGTTACTTCATTGTCACCTTGTTACTTGAGTTTGGGTATTGAAATGAAATTCAGAACTTACATTATATTGTGTCTCTTTAAGCCACTGACTAATAATTTTTTAATGCTTTTTCCTTGAAATTTTTGATGGCAATATTCTCAAGCAGTTATGAAAAAATTTCATTGTTATTATGAATTGGGGTTTTAAGGAAATGACATTGATACTTAACCATATCCCTAATAAGATTATCCATTAATTCTGGTTATAAATTCACCTTGTAGAATAAAAACTGTATAACACAAAACACTTAGTTGCTTATGTAAATAGCTGTAATTTTAAAAAAAGTTCTTCCATGTGCACAAACACTTTTGTTGCTTTCATAGCTAACAAACTGAGACAACTACAGTCACTGTAATTTAACAGTAATACAGCAGTTCAACAAATCAGAAGATGTTGCTTGTTAAATGTTCAAGTTTTGCAGTGAACACTTTGTACTAAAATGGGGTTTCTTTGAGTCAGGCATTCTGAATTCTTATGTGTTTTTTAATCTGATGCCACAAATCTTAAGTGGGTGAATCTTAAGGCTAGGACTGTGCTTTTTTTTAATCTTCTGTACTTGTGAGTTTTCTATTCTATGAAATCTAGAATTATATAATTGTTACTTGAAGTGTTCTTGTTTGCACGTGGAGGTTGGAAAAGGTTTTGTTTATCCTAATGTCAGTCATGTAAACAGCCCCAAATCTGTTGTAGATTTCTGTAAATATTACATAGTCTTTTCATCCAGTATTAAAAATCAACGGACTTGTACTAAAACATTTGGGTGGAAACTGTTAGTCATATATTAACTAATTTATAGTGGGTTTAATGACTTGTACAAATATCTTATCTATTGTTAGAGCAAACGAATGGCTCTTTTCACTTTTTGTATGTAATACTGGATGGACAAATTTGGTGGGTTCATTAAATAGAGGGAGAAAATTTAGTTTTGTGTAATGCTCTTGTACTTATTCAGTTGATAAAGCTCTTATTAGTTTTTCTTGAATCGCTCCAATCATATAGTCTCCAATCAGATTCATTAATATGGCCATGGCTCAAGATTGGTGTTTCAGTTTTGCTTAGTTTATTTTCCTTTTTAAGTAAGATTTTTGTAAGTCTGATTTTGTTACAAGAGTATTTTGAATTAATGATCTGCGGGTCTATATATTCCTAAATCCACCTCAAGCAACTTTAATCGGTTATTCAGCTTTTCTCAACAAACCTACTGTATGAAAGATTTTCTCTCAATTTACCAGGGAAACTAATAAGCTTGTTATGTGGGGGTCTGTAATCTCTTTAGTAAAATCAAAAGTACCTCATAAATAGATATTTATAATAAACAGCTCTGAATTATCACTTCATTTTTTTAAAAAGTATGATCTTGAGAGAGTATATTTCATGTATTTGGACAAGTTTGAAAAGAATTACTGCTTTCAGAAAAAGATTGACGATGCTGTAGATATTTCAGGAAACGGTTTTTTGTAGGTTGCCTGGATGAAATGAAGGGCTTAATGGAATATATGAAAACAGCCTTCAGTACATATTATCTTGATGCCATGGGATAACACCAGACTTTGCTATGTTAACCATCATGTAAGAGAGACAAGACACCCATAACTAATAAGGACTCAGTCGTGCAAACATTTACACATGTAAGCAGTATTACTAATTACAGATTAAGCAATGTCTAACAATGTGACTAAAGTTATTTACATTACGATTGCTGGGCTGGTCAATTAAAATAGAATTCTAGGGAGTCTGTATAATCCATATTGCCAGTGCTGAAAAATGTATGTACATGGGCATTTAATTACCATTTAATGCATGCTGTAGTGAAGTCTGAATTCTATTTTTGTCAATTCCTTTAGGTTCAAATTTTGAATTATTAACCATGAGAGAATTCATGTCAGTCAAATTCAATCAGATGAATTGAGCCTTTACTCTAAAGCTCTGATTGATATTTTCCTCCTTTCCTTTTAGGTTTTGGGTGCTTTTTTTGATTGATGGCATGCTTGCTTCTTTGTATACACACTTTTAAAAATGAGTAAATACATCAATTATGGCATCATGTTTAACAAAGTTGATGCTTCTGTCCTGTTGCAGATTTACAAAAGTTCATCATGACCTCTTTTGACAGAATAGTCCATATTTATTTTGTATTCCTTATTTTATTCTCTTCTATAGGGTAGGTGGCACTGGCTAGCATGAAAATTATTGAACACTTTTTCATTATAAGACCCTGTTTTTAGTTGCTTAATGTTTGGTAAAGTTATAGTTGTCGTCTAGGCTAAAATTTTCCATACAGGGTGTCTGCTTCAGGCTGAATGTTTTCAGCCAAAACGGCTCAGCTGTTTCTGAAAACAAGGCTAAGAAAAAAATATGTTGTCTTTCCTATTTAAAAAAAAAAATTACGGCAATGTTTTCTTGAAATTTGCCAATGGGGTGGGGGTGTACCTTTCTGTGTCCCATGAAAATCTGCCTGAATTTGTCCTAAGTTACAAATGACAGTTTGCACATATTCAATAGACACTTTTTAGAGCTTCGTGGCTTAATTCCCTGAAGATTTCTTCAACCACAGGGCATGCTCCAACCCAGGGATTCAAGGGCCTGAACTAGACTTTGCCTGCGGTGAAATTGTATCTTTTGGCTGCTGAGGGCTGTACTAGGTTTGGGTTTAGGTACAGGAAATGAGAGCTGAGAGACTCTCTCCCATATTGTCACTGCCCCTCAACTCCCAATTCCTATCCTCGCAGGTGCCCAGGCAGCATGGAGTAGGAAGCTAATTGAATGGAATGCAGAAAATGATAATGGTTAAACTAGGGGTGTTCAGGGATTGGATTCGGACAAGGAGTTTGAAGTGCAGGGAGGAGTGGGATGGACAGGGCAAGGAGATACCGTACTTGGATTTTAAAAGGTTATGTTGTCTCCATCTCTTTACGTAGAGGTTGGGCAGAAGGCCAGCATACGACTAAGCAGAATTTAAGCTGTGTTTTGAGGACTTAAATGGTGGATTTATGGCTGTCTGCATAGAGGTGAATTTCACCTTGAACTAGTTATGGCTTGTATTCCAAGACCTACACCTGTCTTTATGCATAATCTTCTCTTTGCCTTATCTCTATTGCAAGCTGCTTCCCTCCCCACCCCCCTTCCCTCAAGGCTGTAGTTGCATTTGTGCTAGGCCCTGGTATCTTGCATTTGTATTTGATTGTTTTGTGCTCCAGAGCACTTTCTAAATCATATGCTCCAAGACCCTTTTTGTCAGACAGTGGTTCTCAAAAAGTTGAATCACTCTTTAGCACACTAACAGCAGTGTTAGAATATGCAGGTTATTTTTCTTAACTGCTCTTCTTTAAGGGACACCTGTATCTGTTAGCCTTTGCTTGCCATGCAAAGTGTTTGTTTTAGTTTGATAGGATTCTACTGTCCTAACAGTCTGTACAGAGTGCACCTGCCTAGTCAAACACGAATTCTTCAGTTTCTGTGACATTGCAAGTCATTAATGCCAGAAAGAAGGTAATAGATCTGTTTTTTGTTGTAAGGTTCCAGGGCTTTATTGTTCTATTATTTTTTAGGAGAAAAATACAGTTAATTAATAGTCTTGTTTTGGTGTGCAGATTTTAATGTGCACATATTATATCACATGATTTTTTTTTTCTTAATCATGGCTAAATTAATCTCTTCAAAAAACAGATTTATTGTGCAAATGACTTTCTGGAGAGTTATTTTCATCTCCCACCTTATGCAAAGCAGGGTCATGCGTTTTATTTTACTTCAGCACTATTGAGATCCTTGAGCACAAAAGTTACAGTAGTTTTTCAATTTGAACCATAATAGCACAATAAATACTACTTGCTTATCATTGGCTACATAACAGTTTAAATGGCTTAAATTCTGATGTTTGTAAACATTAATTTATCCCCATGCAGTGTCTCAGAAGGTCACTGAATTGATATGTATTATATATTCAACAATATTCTTTCTTGGAAAATGCCTTAACGTGCTAAATGTCACAGGAAAAAAAAACAGAACTGTGCGGTCTTTGGCAGAAGAGTGGCTAGTTTTATAGTTCAGTGAAAGCAAAACAGTTGGATAATAAAAGCCAATGCTTCAAGACAGAAGTAATTGATTTATTATATAAAATTTGAGGTTTGGGGGTCTCGTAGCATCAGTTTAAGCATTGTAAAGCAGTAATAGGTAAGTGATAAACATGCATCTAAGTAATTATTCAGTCAGAAGATTCTGGCATTGTTACCTGGCACTAATAGAGATGGCAAACTCAACACTTCAGCCTGAAGGAAAGCTTCTGTTAAATTAACTCTGGTTGGTAGTTAGCATAGGGGGTGTGTATGTGGAAGAATGTAACCTGTTACATCAGGGATTGGTATGTTAGGAAATGCCTTATGCTTGATCTGTGTAAACAAGGTCTGTAGTTTTTCAGATTGATCTGAACAAGAAGTTTTCTTAAAGATGGGTAAAATTGAGTGAAATAAGGTTGTGTATGACTTAGCTCTGAGCTACTGCACTGTTGTTTCCCCTTTTAGAGCCAGTTGCTGCCCCTTGAGATATGTGTGGTTTGATGCTGACTTAAAATTATAGAAATATTGGGACAGAAGCTGGCTCTTAGACTAAAAAGTTGTAACCACTCTTAATCTGTAGTCATGTATATAAAAAACTACAGATACCTAAAACAGAATAATCAGGATGGAAACAAATGTACACCTAGTTCAGCCCAAGACTTCTGACCTGCTACTCATTTGATATCTGTAATTGTTGATGGATGTGTATCAGTTTTAATTTAGAAGAATATTTGCATATTTATATCCTTATGGCATAACTTTAGTTAAACACTCTCCAGGTTAACCCAAGCTGCTCTAGTTCTGGTGCAGCACAGAGCACCATATTGGGTGTGGAGATGCCTTGCAAAGAGGGTGCACAATAGGGTCTGGACAACAAGGTGGCTGATAGACTGAGGAAGGCTTCCTCAGAGCTGGTCCCACAATTGGCTGAAGCTACTGGCTCCACTAATGACCAGCTTTCTTGGCTCCAAAGCAGGGAGCAGAGCTCAGTTTCTGTGAAACTTAACTAAATTCTACAGGGTCAAAAGACAAGCCTCACAAGTGTGGGCTTCGCTCTAAGCTCAGGATCAGAGATCTTGGGAGGAGAATCACTACTAATGGTGCCAGCAACTTCCTCCAGTTCCAGGGGCAGCCTTGGACAAAACTGCCATATTTCTGTCAGCTGCACAGCTCTGTGCTGCTTCTAAACAACAGGTTAACCAGATGGGATGTAACTGATGTTTAACCTTCTGTTTCAGGTCGTGTTGTGCCACATATTCCGTTGCTCATCACGGAACAATGAGGGCTGCAACGTAGTTAAGGCTTTGTTGGGTGGTCTGTTTAAATGAGATTTGGGGGGGGGGGGGGAGTACAAATGTATACATTTTGGGATCATTTGGTCAAGTTTTTTTGGAGATACAGACTCTCCTAAAAGTTACCTTATTGTGAAGTTGGTTGGTTCTTATAATGCTTTTTTTGCAGAGAGATAAGAAAAAACTGTGTGCACTACACATGTATTTTTGGACTTCCTTTGATCTCATCTATAGTCTGTCTCCAAGATTCACTTCCAAAACCAAATAATTAAACTTTAAACAGTGATGGGCTAAATTTCTGTTACCCATGAATGGAGTTGATACCTGCTTCAGTGTTTCCCTCAAAATGCTCTTCTTTCCCCTCCCTGCTAATGTTCATATTGTAGGGAGGGATATGGTACTGAGATCTCCCTAAGAAACACCTTAGGGTGGTGATCAAGGGAGAACAGCATTAAGGCTCGTTGGGGTATATATAGAGAGAATTATCTGAGCACTGCATTTCCTGGCTTTTCTACTGTTTTTGTTCTGAGTGTATTTTCTGGTTTTTGAAGGTTTTTGGCTTCCAGCTCCTATGTTTTTAGAAGTATATGATGGCACAGTTTCACCATAGCTAACTTTTAATGAAATTTTTTGTCTATGCTATATATGGTAAATTAATTTAGGCACACTATAAAAAGTTCTTTAAAAAATATTGGGGCCTATTTAAGTCCTTTTCCTGTGTAGCTGGGGTCCTTAGTTAACCTGGATCCAAGCGTATGGTATTTACTAGGATGGTTCATAAACCTTCCCCAGAATTACCTAAAATGACAATTCTGGATGCAGAATATCAAGAGTCTGTCTGTTCAGGCTAGACTGAGTTTTCCAGGAGATCTAACTATATCAGGGGTCAGCAACCTTTGCTGACCCCTGTGCCGGCCCCTCCTCCTCGACCCTCAGCTGGTGCCGACGACCCGCTCCTGGAAAGAAGCCACCTGGAGTGGCTCCTCTCAGCAGCATACCTGGGGACCCCTATCCCATGGAAAGAAGTTGCCTGGAGTCACTCCTTTTGGCAGCGGCACACCACAGAGAGGAGCCGGTCTGGGTGGCTTCTTTACATGGTGTGCCTGGGGCATGGACATGGCAGGGACCTCCGCACTGCAGCCGCCCCCGAAAGCAGCCACTAGGAGTGTCTTTTGGTGGCAGGAGTGGCAATTTCTGTGGCGCCACAGAGGATGCCGAGTGTCGCTCCAAATGGACTTGTGTGCCACTGTTGGAACGCGTGCCGGGGGTTGCCTACCCCTGTCTATATGAAAAGCTTGAAGAGTCAAAAGCTCTTTTTTGATCTAAAGGGAGATAAAATGATGAATTTGAAATTTTGACTTCTGTCAAACTTTAACATTTATTTATATTGTGATTGTGCCTAGAGCTATATTGGCTTGAGAATTATTCTTCAAACATTATAAAAACATTTTTTTTATCTTCAGAGTGAATCTCTTGGTTTTAAAACCAAACCAATTTTCCAAACCAAAAAATTACGTGGATAATAAAATAGGACTTTCTAATGGGATGTGGCTGGAACCTTAATTGTGGAACGACTGCAAAGCTTTAATATATTTTACATTTTTGTCTTGATGTTAATTGTTATGATGTCTTGCTCAGCATCCATGTTTCATTGAAGGGAGTTAGTTAATGCAGCATCACAAATGTCCTACATAATTATGATTAATTACATAATCAAAGTAAGTCCTTTTAAGATTTTTATCTGTTGCCCAAGACTTTTTAAAATGAAGAAAAGTTTGAGGGGTGGGGAAGCTAATTTGCAAATACAACATTTCATTATGCACGATAGCACAAAAAGCAATTCCTTCAGTTACAGTTTCATACAAAATCAGTAAGCTATGCTCCTGGCATAGTTTTTCTAGTTTACATACACCCAGTATACACATCACCTCTTTAAGCTCTATTAATTATAAAAATAAGCATTGGTGCCTTGTTTTACAGTCTACACTCCGAAGCATTTTGGGCTAATTGAAAGTAATGTATTAAAAGCTTAATCCTGTTTTCATTGATGTCAATGGGAAAACTGCCAGCATCTCTATTAGCCCAGTAATTAATTAGTAAATTGTTTCATGGCACTAGAACTCCACTTTTTTTAAACTGTGACTTTAAAGTTTGTTCATATCACCAACTCTTTGTAGTCACTAAGGTCCTCTGTCTTGTTGCATAGTTAAAGCTTTATAACTCTCAAAATACAAGTCGTCAAGATCATATTTCAAAATATACAAAGTTAATGTATTTAAATCAAATTCTGAGTTCTTAAGCAGTATTTTCCTTACTTTGCCTATTGGTGAATTTCATTGATTTATCAATCATAATACTTTTTGTTAGTTTGTATTTGTATAGTGAAAATTATCAACATTTACTGTTTTTTTTTTAAATAAAAAATCTAATCTTACCAACCCTAGATATATTACCAGCTCTGACAGTGACTAACCTTGTGGAAATCACTTAACTTCTTTGAGCTCACTCTCTCTCTCTGAAATAAATAGTGTGTATCTACTCTTGTAAAACATTTTGAGATCTACATTATGATTGGAAAAAACTACAACAAAACTATAAAACTGTACTGCAAGGGGAAAAAAGAGAAAATCGTATTTAAGATAATATTTAAGTGCCTCTTTCAAAAGGGGGTTGGGGGCATTTACTGGAAGTAAAGTTAATATCAGTACTGTGATTTGAACGTATGAACTCTCTGTAAATGCTTATTAGGTATATTCTTGGCCTTTGTCCTGTTAGTGCCCGAGCACGAGTTTTCTGAAGGAGAAACAAAGCAAAACAATGGTGGGTGAGGGATAAGAAACAAATGAAGAATGCGAAGTAGCTGACCTTTCCCTGCTGAAATAGGCAAAGACGTCTTTCATTGTGTTCTTTCGTTAATCAGTAGAACTAGGAAAGTGACCTTCACAGTTAAGTTAGCTTAAAACTGGAAGAAAGACTTTTGATAACATTGAAATGTCTACTTAATTTAACCATTTAGTTGCTACAGAAGGATAAATCCATACTCTTGATCCAGAGTTCTGTGAAAGGAGGTATTCTTTCAGGAAACTTTATTGCATCTTGTAGGAAATATTGAGGCAGAACACTGACTGTTAGTCAGCAGCATGTTGTATAACTCTTTTACATTGCCTTTTTAATAGTACAATTACATAGTTTTAAAAAAAAAAATACTTATTCTGAACTTTTCTGAAGCTTCCGTGTTTAAAATTTAGGGTAGTTCTCCTCCACCAGATCCACCGCCATCTACACCATCCATTCTGCCTGTTGTTGTTTGCAGATTTGAAGTGCATTAGACTAGCTGTTTTTGAAATGTGAAAATGTATTCGTTGTTTTTAATACATGTTTATTTGCTCACTCTTCCTCTTAGTAGAGGAAAATGATTTGTTGTTGTTGTTACTATTTTTATTTTAAAATTCCCCTGGCCAAGGTAAGGATTTTTATTTAAGAAGGTTAATCCCCTCCGGACCTTTTTCTAACTTTGAAAATTTGTAATTAGGAGACTTTTGAAATTAAGATTAAAAAATGGTTTAAAATAGATATCTAATAATAGGATCATTGTGCTTGATCAAAATAAATCAACTAAATTTCCATATTTTGAATTATGATGGGTTTTTTAATTTCTGTGCAGCAATTTAATATTTTAAATTAGAAAACAAAATGGTGTAAACACCTATATTAAATGTTTTGTTTGGAAATAGTATAGGCTGTAAGTTATATTAGCTACCTATATTTCAACAGGTTTGGTAGTATGAGAATGCATAATATTTTAAGAGTAAAATGTTATTCCTTTTAAAGTCCAATTTTCTCAAACCATTCTTTGTGCTCTTTGTCAATAATTGCTGATCAGATGCAGAAGGATGTATTGTACAAAAAGAAATATAGATGCTGTCAGAATAATTTGGAAAAAAATTCTTTCCAAAATCTGTTTTCACATTTAATGTCTAAGGATCATTATTCTCTTTGTACTGAATGCCCGTTCTTCTTCAGTTGCAGTCGGTTTATGTGTGGAATGTTTGGATTGCCTTTTAATGACAACTGTGCCATGGGGGAGGGATTTTGAGGAACACCTGAGGTACTTTGTTTTGGTCTAAACTTGCAAAATACCGAAGTTATCCTCTCTAGCTATCTGAAAAAATTTGAGTGGTGGTTAAAATGTGACACCCTAGTACTACAAAATGGCATACATTGGGTTTTTCAAACATTTAGCCTATTTTCAGTACCACTGACCATTTAGTGTTGATCCAAAATCCTACTTAATCAATGAAAAAGTTAAATCAGACTTAGAGTACACCTCAGCGAAATGGTTTTACATATACTTGTATTGTTCATGGTGGTCAAAGTTGGCTCAAACCAAAAAGCCAATAAATCACAGTTTATTCCTCTTGTGGAATTTGGAATGGGAAGAGCCAAAACAGTTAAAATTGGCCAATAATGTGGAAATTGCATTTAATGTTTTACTGGGGAGGTCAGAGCTGGTGGATAAGGAAGGGTTGGGTCTTTTGATGGTAGTCTCTGTATTGGTGGTTTGAACACCATTTCTCTAGGCCCAGTGGCTGGCGTGTGTATGTAAGTATATTTTTATTTGAGGAGCAGGTTAGAATCAGTACTCTTGCTATTTCATATTGGGATTGTGTAGTAGATCCAGATGCTTCTATAACTGATTGTCATACTCATTTCCTATTCCTATTTACTTGTCTTGTGTGTAAAGTTGATGCTACTATGTCATGTATTAGATGTCTTGCTTCGTGCCTTATAATGCATAACATGATCATGTTCTCAGTTGAAATACAAGAGCAAATGGAATCAAGGATCAAAGTCGGTCCCCACCTGTTGTACTTCATGACCCTACTCTTCTTCAGCAGTGGCTCCTTTCAGAAGGATTCATGATTTGAAGATGTGTTGGATCTTGGGCCTGCTATGAGATGATACTCTGATCCATGGATGGGTGCTGAGCTTAATTTTAATTGTTCGAGGCATTTTGGGGACCTCTAAGGATATGTCTACTTGCATCATAATGGCAGCAGGAATCGATGCAGTGGGATCAATTGAGTGATTTGTGGAGATTTGCTCAGTCGTTCCTGGGAGTGCTTTCCAATCAATGCCATTAATCTATCTCCCTGAAAGGAGTAAGAATGTGTTGACTGGAAAGGGTCTCCCATCAACACAGGGCAGTGAAGGTGCCAAGTACAGCAGCATAAGTCAACGAGAGATGCACAAATTATGTTACGTGTCTTGTGTATCTCCTGTCGACTGCTGGTGGCAGTGTAAACTGGGCCTGAGAGACTTCAGAGGGTCTTCCATGTAGAGCTTGTGGGCAGTCTGTGTCTGGAAATTTGCCAGAAAAGTCTTTAAGTAGTACATGGAAACATATTATTCTTACTATTTTTTTAAACTATATGGTCTTTCTGGTTTATTGTCTTATGTTTTTTCTGACTTTCCCAATGATTTTTTTATCATCCTTATATGTTGAATCATTGCATTTTTGCATAATCTCCAGTATGCTGTAGGGCTTGCCAAGGGTCCTGAGGATAGTTTACTGTGGTAATAAAGAACCTTCCATAGAAATTGAGACATATTATACATTTTTTGCTGTCATTCTAATTCCTACTAGTTTATCTCATTAAATACAAACTGATACTTATTTAATGTACAGTGCACTAATATTGTCAACGTTAAAAGTGAAAAAACTGTTTTAGATGTCTTTTCACTACATTTATTTGGAAAGAGGCATAAGTCTTCTTTCCTTTCCGGTTCGGTGCTCATTTGTATCAGGAAAAGTGAGCTGTTTGCATTTTGACATCAGTATATGAATTCGTGTTTAGACTTAATGCTGCCAGGAAGTACTGAGCCCATTATATACTAATGAAAAAGAAGGGCAGACAGTCCATTAATGAGGCTTCTCCAGTTTGATGCTTTTCATGTTCACAAGCCTCCAATTATTCTGCTTCTATTCTATTCATTTTTAAGGGTGTTACTCTTACATAGTTCTTATGCTACTATTAGTAGTATTTGCCATTTTGTTGGTTACTATTATTCATTGAAAAATGTAGTATTTGAACTGTCCTGATACTTAAAAAGACATTTTATACTGTGTATGTGTTTCTAAATAATGGGAAGAGTTGGACAACATACCAGCTTTGCCTGTAGTATACATGTGGAGATAATATCCAAGAGATTCATTAATGACATGATTGTGAGTATATATTACTCATCTTGACTATTTCATTGTCCCTTAATGCATTAATTATAACCCTGCACTTTATTCTAGTATTATAAACCACTGAGCAGCATCATACAACTGCCTTTTCTTAAAATCTACCTTCCAGAGATTCTTATTTTTCTTGCCTGTGTCTCAAGATTGGCAAGAGTCACTGATAAGCTTTCAATACCAAAGAATATTGTTCGTTAAATTTTTCTTCTTCTCACAGGAAAACAGAATTTTATACCATTGGGAAGAGGAAATTCTTAACTTCCTGATGCTACTTCTGGGATTCACTTCTGTGTGTTGAAGGGCAAGAGACCGAAATACTATTTGGGCCATTTTTAAAAGTATCATGCTTGTTTTTAATTTGTCTCTTCTGCTGAGGCACTGTACAGCTGGATTCAGGTTAATTGATGCATCTGTAGACAGAGAATACAAGATGCGGTATCTCTAATATTTTACAAAACCCCCTATAAATATTTCTAAAACTTTTTTGTTTGTTTGTTTTTTTGTAAAATCTTACTTTATGCAACAAATGATGTGATGCATTTCAGAGGTTAAACCAAAACTCATTTGAGCTGACCACTACTTGTGAAACACCAGAGCACCATGAACAATAGGACCATTGCCATCTCCTGCTTTAAAGAAACAAAAATAGTCCCCCCGCACCATACATTCATAAATCTAGATATAAAATTATATTAAAAATGAATTATATTAAGAGAACATTGTTAAAGTTGCAAAATCAAGCACTCATATTAAGAAATGGCAAACTAAAGGCTGCCTGTACATATGCATGGGAAAAGTCTTTAATTACATGATCACATAATGTTTTTTCCCACAAGAGTGTGTCTCATTCAGTGCTCAGGATGGACTTTGACTGAATGAGCAACTTTTTCAATATTTTGTGTTATCTTCATTGTTCAATCTGCAACCCCATGATTTATTTACTACATACCACTTATACCTGCTTTGAATATGTAATTATTTTCCTCATGGGGTTTCCTGTGGCACTTATCACTATTTGTTATATTTATATTTGCGTGCTTCAGAAACATGAATGAATTTATTTTCAAACTACCTGGTGAGTCTAGGTGGTGGTATCCCCGTTTTTATGGATGGGGAACTGAGGCACAGAGATGAAGGTAAAGAAAACCACACTCTATTTTCAGGGTCTAGGTGCCATCATTTGATTTTCCCCCCCCCCCCCTCCCCTTTTATTATGCGGCACTTTTATATGTTCAGACCACAGCTCCCTTTGACCTCAATTGCAACTGCAAGTACTCAGCCTTTCTATAAATCAGACTTCAGGGTCTCTAACTCTTAACAAATCTCTACCAAGTATGTGCAAATTGAGATGTTGCAAAGGGTTATAAATTGATTGAATTTGGTCAGTTTTGCATGATGACAAAAGACGTATCCCTTGACATCAAGGCTACATTCATTTCAAATTTCAAGTTCCTGCTCCAAAGCATGGGGATATTTGAGCACTTGACCTTTTTAAATGAACAAAACAATGTCATCCTTTCCCCTCTCCCCATCTCATTCTCTAAAACAGCTGGAACTTTCAAAAGCATTCAGATTGAAGCATGGAAAATTGACGTGGAAAATTTCAGTCCAGTTAGCTTGACAGCTATAAATAACTGAACATGAGAAATATTGGACAACCTTAACTGTAGGCAGTGCTACCAGCTCATCTTCTAATATGTAAAGCTATATGCACCCATTATTGAATGCTGATAACTAGTTGCAACATTACAAATACTACATAAAGGTTTATAACATGCTTATATTATTACCTTATTATATTATATGCTGATAACTAGTTGCAACATTACAACATTACATTACAACATTGCAACATTATATTATATGCTGATAACTAGTTGCAACATTACAAATACTACATAAAGGTTTATAACATGCTTATATTATTACCTTATTATATTATATGATTAGGGGGCTGGGGCACATGACTTATGAGGAGAGACTGAAGGAACTAGGCTTATTTAGTCTAGAGAAGAGAAGACTGAGGGGAGATTTGATAGCAACCTTCAACTACTTGAAGGGTTGCTCCAAAGAGGAGGGAGCTAGGCTGTTCTCGAGGGTAACAGAGGACAGAACAAGGAGCAATGGTTTCAAATTACAGCTGGGGAGGTCAAGGTTGGATATTAGGAAAAACTTTCTCACGAGGAGGGTGGTGAAGCATTGGAATGGGCTATCTAGGGAGGTGGTAGAATCTTCATCTTTGGAGATTTTTAAGGCTCGGTTAGACAAAACTCTGGCTGGGATAATTTAGGGGGAGTGGTCCTGCTTTTTAGCAGGGGGTTGGACTAGATGACCTCGTGAGGTCCCTTCCAACCCTATTATTCTATGATTCTATGATTCTATGATTCTACCTACAAATCAGTTATAAATGCAGTGCATTTGGAAATTCCACTCTAGTTTTATATAGTTTCAATTTAAATACTATTAAGTAAATTTGTCATAAATGAGGGTTCCTGCAACTCTATTCCTCTTAACATTTTTTGAATTGCATCATAAACTTAATAGGTGTAACTTTGAACCTTTGCATTTTGAACATTGAACATAAGGTAGTGTATGTGACACAGCAGAAAATATGATCAACCAAACAAACTATTCTTCAGCATTGGAGAAGAATTGATAGACTGATATATTTTAAAGCAGATTATATGCATGAATAACATGTATCAACATTATAGAACATACTTCATGGAAGCAAGTAGCAGAAAAGGCTACTGCTCTGATTTATAAAAAAGGAAGCAGTTTATTTAAACAATGGGGAAATAAACACTGGAAAGATTAAAAGGATGTGAAGAAATGAGTAAGAAAACACTGAGCTAGAGAAGAATAAAGAACCAAAATGGTTAAACAAGTCAAAGCAAACCTTTAATAAGTGAATTTTTAATACATTTCCTTGTTTGATTTTCCTGTCACACAACAAAGTTGTAAGTTTGGGGGAAAAAATGGCACTAATGACAAAAATCTTCCTTCTTTCAGATAATGGCATATAACTAGGTAAATGGTATATATGCCACATCTGCGGACTGTGGGCAATTCTTTTTGCAGACTACAATTCATGGTTTTCTTTGGAAAACTTTGCATCCTAGCTGGTTGGTACTATGCTGTATTGTTCAAAATATAATCTAGAAATGAAGTCCACATTTAAATAACCATTTTTGGCTGCTCCTTTTAACTTGAGATCTTTGATAGTTGGGTATAGGAACATTGTTCTTTCAGGCCCACTGCCTTTTGTTCTGTGTAAAAGCTGTTGGCATCTATCCAAATCTACATACAGCGTCCAAATTTAATGACTGTACTCCAGACTCAGCAAAATTCTTCATTAGTGTTTACAGAAACTCAGTGCAGTGTAAGCTCCAACTCCTGCTTTTGTGCAATTATGGCCTTTAAGTCCCTCTTTGTGATGATGTATCTTTTTTTGCTTTGAGGTAAAGGAAGGAATGCCATGGGATGGCACATTAAATCCTGGGGCACTTTACAGATGATGCAGTGTTTTAAAAATGTTGTTTTTAATTAAGATTGGCTTGACAGTAATAGAGCATGGAACAACCCATCTCCACAGTGGCACCCTCTGATCATCATAATACTTTCCTTGCATGGTGTATTGGTGTTCTGTAACTGGTTAGTTCTTTCTTGTCCTTTTGTCAAAAGCCTTTGTGATCTTGTCTGAATATTATGTGTGGTGTTCGGAGTGAATACTGCTGCTGCAAAGAGAGTGGAGAGATTAGAGTGTATCAATAGTAAAATGTGTGTAAATAACTGGACTGCTCCCTTTTCCGATTGGTCACTTATGGCACTTCTAATTCTAGGCTAAATTCTCTTTCTATGACATAACTAAAGTAAGGTGATTTTACCTTGGTCAAACAGCTTTTTGGAAAGTTTCTTCTGTACTATTATTAAGAAGCTTAAATGTTTGACTGCATATTGAGTAAATGAAACTACTAGTGGTGTTTCTTTTAGTGGCTTGTATTTTGTGCTTATGTGGATGTGCGAAAATAAAATAATTGGATACCACTAAAAACAAGCTTTGAACTGACTGACAAACTGAGGCATTGAGAGAGTAAACAGTGCTTATGTGCCATTTCAAATGCTTCCTTTTTGTGCTATTGTTTCATGGGTGTTTTTATTTCTTGTATTCAGCATGGTCAGCATGCATAATTATTATTTTTTTAATTCTATATCATTTTTGTAACAGTCAGTACAGGAAACTGCTGGCAGAATGAGGACCATGGGATTCCTCCTCTTCACTTCTGACTTTTTGTATGTGTTTTCAGGAATAGGACTTTACTTTTCCTTAGACCTGTTCCTCACTTTCTTTTCAAATTTCACATTTCTCAGATTATCATTTAGAACATGTTATTGCCTTTGTGTTTCCAGGGTGTAGTTTCTCTTGTACAAATACACTGTGTTCATAGTCATCCAAGTGATGCTAACCAGGGTTTAGTTTTAGTGACTTTTCACTGTGAAAAGCTAGTAAAACTCAGTTCTCTCTTTCCTGGTGCTTTAGTCATTTAAAAACTCAGTCTAGCTTTAGCATTTTTTTTCTGCTTTTCATTTGAAATCATCCATTTTGTGTACACCTTTCTTGTGTTTGGTGTCCAGATCTAAATACATTTATTCAAGGTGGGGTGTTTTGGTCTTTTTTTTTTTTTTTTTTTAATTACTCAGAGCCTTATAGAGAGTAATTATTGCATAAGAGCTCAGTGATTTGCCACCTTGATATTTGGCCCAAAATCACATTGGGCACTCTTACTACAATATCACATTGCTTCTTGGAACAGCTGGTTCTAGAGCACACAAGAAGAAAGACTATTCTTGGTTAAGTAACACGCAGGGGTTTGATTCAAAAGGTAATTACAGATTAGTCACTACATATTAGTGGCCACAGTTAACATCACCATCTTTGGGAGGAGAAGAATCCTACCAAAACAAGCCTTGTGACAATGTTAGCAGGCAGCATTTAGAACAAAGAAAAGAATTAGTAAATAAACAAAGATGCTGCTCAGGGTGGGAATTTTAAAACATTCAAAGAAAATATATTTAAATGTCCCAATTAAAGAGAGAGAGCTCAGTGAGTATCCTTAAGAGAATGGAAATCCAGCTTTTAGCAAAGCTAATAGAAAGGAACATAAATTGTGGCAGATGAAATTTAAGGCAGAAATTAACTCAATTTAATCAGGTAATTCCCCTCTTCTCTTAAAGTGGCTGGAACACTGTTCTCTCTCTCTCTCTCTCTCTCTCTCTCTCTCTCTCTCTCTCTCTCCTTTTTTTTTTAATTGAAGGCATACAGTTCCCATTTGCCAAAATGGAGCAAAACTGTGCATGGAGTCCTCTAACTTCTCACTAAACCTGGATGATCAGGTAGTGTCAATGATAAACAATTCCTTCATCTTCATCCTGCCAGCTAATCTATGTCTTCAAGTTGTATTTCAGTAATTCACTGTATTTGAAGTTGAACATGAAAACCAATAGAAAGGCTCCAACTCCCCTTCTGTCCCGAGAACCTCTGCAGGTCAGTCCAATGTGAGGAAAGCACTGAGGCACTTCAAGCCATCCACTGGCTGCCAGTTTGCTTCCCTTGTCGATTGGAGCCATAATATCCAAAACTATCAATAAAATAGATGCAAGGTAAATTAAAGTGTCCTTCTGCACCTAGGGTCTACAAAAAATCTGCAAGTCAAAGCATGTGAGAGCTGGAGATGAGACAGGAATCTAGAAAAAACCGATCTCCTTTGGAAGCATATTTCAGATCTAGAATCTGTAACTATGGAACTTTTTCCTCTTTGATAAAGCTTTTCCTTCATAATCAGAAAGGTGTTTACTCACCACCGCCACCAACTCCAAAAAGGAAAACAATACCGCAAACATAGCATTGTATTTTCAGGGATGGGAGAAGATCTAAAGCATCCATGGAGTTGACTGGGCACTTCCTCATGCCAACCTCATTATTTTAGGAAATGCTGAGATACTGCTGATAATGCCAAGGTAAAAATCCTAAGAGAGAAGTTCAAAAAGGAGGTGATGGAAGAAAGTGATGAATTAGAGAAGCCACCACATGGCATGCATCCCTTTGTCATTGTGAAAGAACTTTAAATTATGTGGCTGAGCTGCTAACAAATATAATTAATTTGTCATTGTGAATGAACTTTAAAATTATGTGGCTGAGCTGCTAACAAATATAATTAATTTCTAATGGTGTGCCTCCCAGTAAAAGGCTTACTGTTCTTTATAAGCAATTCCTGTCTTAGACTTGACAAACACATTCACCTAATACACCACTTTCATGGCATTTATCCATTAAGGATAGTATATGAGGTCTCTAGTGAAAGTTTGCCACTTATAAATACTCATCATCATTGTGAGATGTGTGTGCAGATATTTAAGGAATAATGTAATTGATTTCTTACCTTAGAGTAAAAATTAGTCATCAGAGAATTGTATGTCTTGATGGCCATTCAAAAGGGAATTGTGTCTGTCTGGTCAGCCTGTAATGTAATGCAATATTTGATAGTCTACCCATGCTCCATCCCAGAACATACAATGGAAAATTGTCAAAGACTACTGCAAACAGTCAAAACCACTTGGAGGTTAGAAAAAGAACATTATAAGAGACAAGGGAGTGCCCCATCTCTGAATAAACATGGAAGAATGATTCAGGATGTCAGAGAGTGGAGAAAGATACTCTGTAGTCATTCACAGAGGAGACATTTTGTTGAGCAGGTGTGTTGCATGAAAAATTATGATGCCAAGTCTTCTCTGTAACTGACAATCTGTTTTTTGGGGGGAGTGGGGAAGGGAGAATCTATTCTGTTAGCTAGGAAGCTTAACTATTAAAATGTGAACTAGGGTTTTCATTTTATTATTATCTTTTGTGTTGTAAATATTTTTGTCCATTACACTCTCGTTTCTTGTGGAACCTCTGTTCTTTCTTAAATAAGCCTACTGTTTTATTAAAAGCACTCACAAGTGCTCTGCATTATAAAGTAGTGACTTAAGGTAAAACTGGTAAACTGGGGCACACTAATCCTTTGGGAACAGAAGATCTGGAAGTTTTGGGCATTGCCAGTTTTGGGGGCTAGATATCATGGTGGAGCATTTCAAAGGCACTTGTAGACTAAGGTGCACAACTTGTTAATGTCCAAGGCATAGCACAGAGAAGAGTGCTTGAGTGGCAGAGAGACTGGTGGTTGTAGGGATCCAACATCTAGCTACTCAGGGCAAGATTCCCTCTCACTTAGAAATGCGGGGGGGGGGGGGGGGGGCGGGTGGGGAAGGAGAGGTAGCAAGGTACTCATAGTCCTTTGTATCCCGAGAACAGTCATGAGTCATGTAGCTCCTAAGTCTCTTACACACTTGACAGTTGTTATCAAGATTGGAAAACAAGAAAAAAAATCCAAGTGAAGGGTTTTAGAGACTGGTGATGAAAATGCTTGGATTTGAGAAGACTTCCATATGAAGAGATAGAAATGTTTGTGGTATTTTAGTACAGAGAAAAATAAGGTGGGGACATACAAATGATATAAGGAAAGTAAATTGGGTACTTCTGTTTGCCCTTAACTGTAGAATAAGTGGATATT
Source organism: Pelusios castaneus (assembly GCA_007922175.1). Lineage (NCBI taxonomy): Eukaryota > Metazoa > Chordata > Testudines > Pelomedusidae > Pelusios > Pelusios castaneus. The sequence continues at coordinate 5,268,140 of ML685790.1, read as the reverse complement.
AATGAAAGAGATCAATGAATTTACAACTAGTATGAGATTTTTTACATCACATCCAATCTAGGTGTATAAAAAGAGGTGAGGAAATCTAGGACACTATAATTAAGATGCAGTAGACAGCTGTTCTGCTGGAAGAGTAGTGTGAAAGAAGTAACAAGCAGAGTGGCGTGTTTGTCTGCTGAAACCAAAGATTATGTGAATGGAATAAAAATAATACCAGTTTCTGCTCAAGTACTGCTGAACTGTACCAAAAATATTTTCTTGTTTGCACAGTTATCTGGGAAAATCAGACCTCTTGAGAATCTGAGATACATTTTTATTCCTGTGGTGCTAAAATCATGTTTTAGTAGAAGATGCAGATTTTAATGCAGTTTAATCTATCAGAGCAGTATCTTTTCTGAAGGCACAGTCATCATTGTGTACTGATTCAGAAATGTGGTTTGCTATATTGACTTCTCCAGCAATTGAGAGTACCAAGAAATCTAATACAAGAGATTATAGGCCTCTTGGTATTCTTAGAATTCTTTATTTTAATGTCTAGTTTTATTATTCTAGATTATTTAGCTTGCTCTTAATTGCTTTATTTAAGAAGGTTCACCAACATTGTTATGTATAGTGGTATTTGTTACCATCTCATTTTCTGCATATTTATATTCTCATTTCTTTTAATTTTTATTGCAGATTTATAGAGTTTGAAGCTGAGTATGCACATTTTATTATGGGTAATTTAAATTTAATTTTGAAAGACTGTCATTAGGAACCATCCTGAGAACTTCAGGAATGCCATTATAGGTATAGTTTTGTGCTAGAATAAATAAATACCTTTATAGCCTTTGAAGTCTAAAATAACCTGGCTTTCTTCTTTAGCTATCTCATCTTTTGGATGGTCCAATCAAATTTCCTTTTCTCTATCACCTTAATTAAGTATCTTTTTACATTACTACTTCTAAAACATATCTCAGAATCTGAAGTAAATATTCATTTAATTTCTCTAGATGCTTATTAGCTTGCATTCTCTTAAAAGTACACAACAGGTTTGTTCCAGGCAGTTGTCCTTTATTATCAATTTGTTACTCATACTGCACATAGGTTCCCTTTGAATCACAGTTCTTTGTTGATTTGTAATAAAGGCTACTTTCTGCTCCATTAGTTTCCTTTAGCCAAATGTATTACTGGTGTAAATTGATGCAACTCCATTGATGTCAATACAATAGTGCCTATTTATATTAAGTGTGAATGTAGCCCTTTAATTCTTGGTATATATCCATGTTTTCTGGCATACCTTAGTGAAGATCTTTGAGGCAGATTTACTGCTATATATATGTACACCCCTTTTTAGTTTCAGTTGATGTCAAATTAATTGACTGTTCCTGAAGGTAGCAGGTATTGCCCAAAATTTCTCATATATAAAGGAATTGGTGCCCATCAGGCCGTCTTCATTCATAATAATAGATAAATACATTATATTATAATAGAGAAACCCAGTTTGATTTTTCACTCTTCTTCATACACATTAAGTGCATTTTTGTCTTGTCTTTTCATCCTAGACACATATACTTAGTAATGATCAAGCTAGAACGATAATTTTAGCTACAGAGTTAGGTGGTCTGTGATGGTCAAACTTCCATGTTCCGTTTTTGTTTATGCACAACATACTGAATGTTCAGTAAGAATACTTTGCTGCATGTTTTTTATATAAACGGTTTAAATAGACTTTGTCCTGTCATATCAGTTGAATAATGCTTTGTATCTAGTTAATATAAATGATCATCAGGTACTTCTTTTTACTATAGAAATTAAAAGTGACCTTATGTGATGCAAAGCAAGAAAACTTACCCTCCTTTTTTACCACCACAGAAAAGTTAAAAATTTGGATTAAAAAAAAAAGGTAATGCCAGTTGGTGCAGAATAAGAAAAATATTAAGGTTCCAGTACTCTAAAGTTAAGTGTGGAACCACTGCAAGTCCATGTGATGTGTGATAAGTTTGTTTTTTCCTCCTTAAATACTCTGTTGCAAAACAATGCAAGGTCTGGAAAGGCTTGTACTGCTGTTTGCACTTGGAGGACATTTACATGTCTCACACAGTTGCCGACGTGTGCATCCACTTTGGGGGAGCAGTCTCCAAATTGCACAGTAGAGTTGACATGCTGGGATGTTAGTAAAGTAAAAACTCTATGCTGCCAATAAAAGTACTGTGTAGGGCAGTGATTTTCAACTATGGGTCGGGACCCATATTGGGTCGCAGTGTCCCCTGCTGCTGACACTGACAGACTGGAATGCATGGCTCAAAAATGTAATTGTTGGGTCGTGGGCATAAATATTTTTTTCAACTGGGTCTCGAGGAAAAAAGTTTGAAAACCACTGGTGTAGGAGCTGGTACGAACCCAGGGAATGTTATTTTAATTAGGCTATGACCTGTTTCACACCGAAATTTCCTGTAATAATTTTTTAAAGATGTTGTATGCTAGTTCTTTATAATATAATTAGAATAAAAAATAAAATTAAACAAGGTGCTTTAAAGGAAGGACAAGCTTGTGATATGAAATAACACCCTGATTGGCCTATACCATAGGAGATGATGAGCTTGTAGCCCCTCCCCTTGTTCATAGGTTAGAACTAGTATTTATGGTGGTTCAAATAATTAAAACTACTATGATCTTAAAAACATGTTGCTAGATGATGGAACTTAAAAAGAAAGCAACCCCTCCTCCCAATAATAATAATGGAAATAGAACATAATTATGGAGAAAGGAGAAAAAGAGGTCTGGCTTGAAATGAGCAATTAAACATGGGGGAGGCCTCATTTCTTGGAAGATAGGACCAGGGATGGGGAATCATCAGGCTGAGAACAGAAGTGTGAGCTAAGTAAGATGAACAAAACTTCTGGCTTCAGCCTGATGATTAATTGGTGCAATATATTGTAAATGCAATAAGATGCGTGTATAAAGGGAGAGAGTTTCTGTGTAACTTTGCAGTTGTGATGTACTCTGTGTCCACCCTCCTGCATTTGAATCTAATTAACAAAGTGTAGCGTTGCTGTCTAGCGTCGCTGGTGCAGAGCAAGCAGGGCATATCCCCGAGTCTGGCTGGGGACCTGGGGCCAGCGGTGGTGGGAGCCCAATCCAGTCCTTGGGCCGGGTTGGGCCCTGAAAGGGGCCGGATTGGGGCCCAGAGGGCAGGGCTTGGGCCCCAAACCTTTTCTCAGGGCAGCAACACTCCTGGTTGCTGTGTACCAAAGAAAATTACCTAAGTAACAAAGTCTGTCAAACTAAATTCTTGGGAAGCTAATTGAAAAGAGGTCTCAGGTGGAATCCCAATACTCTGTCATTCATAGCCAAACACCAATGGGCTGCTAGTCCCCTACCTGTGGATCTCCAAAATCCTGTCTTTCATCTTATTCGTAGTCTGTATAAACCTACTGAGGGAGATGGTGAACCAACATAAACTCAAGAGCCAGCAATATGTGGCTGACTGCTAGTGCTACATCTTTTACATAGACTGTAAACTGAGCCATCTCCAAGCCCCCTGAATTGTTATCCAGATTTAGCACATGGGTGAAGAGCAGATGATTAAAGCTGTACTGGGGATGGATGGAGTTGATGTTGGTGTGAAGAGGAAGGAGCTGTGAAGAACTAAGTTTCTGCATAACCTGTCCCCTTTTTTAGAAAGCAGTGCCCTCAGATTTTTAGTTTTCAGCCTTAGAATCCTTTCAATGGTGTTGAATGTCCAACTAGTCACTGCTGCAAACGTCTTATTCTGTAGCTAACCGGAAAACCCTGCCCTATACTTTGAACACAGATCTGACCATGATGGTCCAGCCATTCATGATCTCTAGTCTGGCTGATTCCTTCGCCCCTCCTGCAATTCATACCTAAAATGAAGGTACACTGCCTCCATCCCCGCCCCACCATAAAAGGCTTCAGCTGTTATAAATTACAGCACTAAGCTTCCTGAGAAAGCCAGTAGGATTTTACACTAGTTCTCTGATCGCTACTGCCTCCTTGTTTGAGTCCTTCTCTAGGTTCTCATATTCAAAGCCTGCAAGGGAGTTGGGCCAAGGTTCTTGAGAGATTTTCTCTTCCTGTGTGACTGTGACTATTGATAATACTTATGCTGCAGTGGAACAAGTGAAATTGTCCTTCAACATGGGAGACAAAAGTCCCACGCATTTTTTAGATTTTGTTAATTAAAGGGCATCTTCCCCTAGCCAGTGATTAAATTATCTATGGGTCTGGTTCTGCCTTCCCATCTCACATTGAGTGAGTGCCTTCCTTTGCAAGTAAGAAGCATTGAAATATTAGGCTCCCAGGAGATTCCCGTACAAATCAACCTTCACAAGATTACATTTCTTAGTTTAAGAAATAAATCCAATCTTATTTCCATTATGAGAAAGTGAATAAAAGATGATAAAAAAATTAGAACTTTTTGCCAGTTCCATCATGCTAAGCCCTAAATGGGAAGACTAAGCATTCAGAGAAAGGAGTCTGTACAGTTCCATGAATATCCTGTCCTCTGGTTTGTTTATAGTTAGGCCTTTGTGGGCATTTCATTGTCAATAATTCCTTCTGAAGTTAGATATGCAATAGTATTTAGGTGCCTCAAGATGCAGTGAAACGTCTGAAGAGATTAATAAAAGGGTCCAAAGATCACGCTTTTTGCTTTTAGAAAACATTGTTATACCAAAATAGAACATATTAAAATCTAGAGCTGAGTGAGGGAAGTTGTCTTGCCACACTTGAGAATTTTTGAGATTTTTGACAATTTTCCATCCTGAATCAGGATGAAAACTAGAAATCTTGAAAATGTGCATGAGCTATAATCCAAAAAAAACCCTTTTTATTGGATCAATCAAAATGTTGTTTCAGCACTTTTGAAATGTTTCATTTTGACCTTTCACATTTATACACTTTTCAGATACTGAATTTACTATATTTTTTTAAAAGATTGTTTCTTTTGATTCAAAATTCCTTCATTTGAAAATGTTGAAAATATTTTTCCCAATTTTTTTTAATTGGAAGACTCATTGAAATTTAGCTTTTCCTTTAAAAAGTTTTGGTTTTGACATATTAGCTTTTTCTAGCACAAAAATATTTTGTCAGAAAATTCTGTCCTATCTCAGTCAAAATCCTTTGCTTGCAGAAAATAGCCTTGGACCTAGACCAGACTTGATCTCCCTTCTGTTCTAACACTTTGCTGTTCTGTTGATTATATTCAGTATAGAAAGAAAATGTAAAGATTCAAAAAGTAACACATGACAGATTAATTAGAGCTGGTTGAATTTTTTCATCTGTAAAATTTTTGGTGGAAAAATAAGTAATTGGGGTGACTAAAACAGTTCATGAATTTGTGTAGGGAATTGTTTTGGTTTTTAAAGGAAATAAAAAAAAATCTGTTTCATTTTTGAAAATTTTTTATACAAAAGCAACTTTTTAATTTCACTCTAGAAAAAATATGAAGCTGGAAATCAAAATGAATCGTTTGGTTTTTTGCTTTTTGATGCCTTGAAAATTTCAAAAAAAAAAACACAAAACACCAGAGTTTTTGGTAGACCTGAAAATTTTTTTTTTGAGGGGTGGCATTGGGGGGAGAACTGTCAGAGATCCAACTGCAGAGCTGTAACACTAATATGTTTACTTTACAAAGTTTTCATCTTTCTTAATTATGGATTCTTTAATTGGGGAGATGCATGAATATTCTTAGTGACTTAGTCCTTTTTCCTGTGCTGGTACACACAGTTGTTCCTAACTTCAAAATCAAAATGTTGACAAGTCTGCAGATAAATCAAGCCTGAGGACTTCGATTTCTGCTGCCCTGTGTGTAATTTGACAATCAGGATGGATCCCTAGTAGTATGACTTGTAGCATGACCAGTGATTTTTTTGTTTCTTTTTTAAAAAAAAAACGGTGCTGGTACTCAGCCAGGGCCTCATCGCTGTAATAAAAAGATGCTGGTACTCAGTACCCCTGAGTATCATCACACAAAAAGCCCTCAGCATGACCATCTTTCCTTTTCCCCAGCAGTCCATTAAATGGCAGGCTACAATACAAATGCAGCAAGAAAATCAGACTTGCAAAATAGCACCGACAAATATTTTCTTTATTATGTGGGATATAAACCTAGGACTGTCAACAAGGTATTGGAGGGACATGCAAAAACCTATTTAAAAGAATAGAATTTAGTATAAATAAAGTTCAGGTTTAATTTGAGGTTTAGGTAAAGGTTCAAACTCTGGATACTTTATTCTCTGAACCAGTTCATCCGTATGGAATACTGCACATATTGTGTGTGTAAAATAATCTCATTTTAGAATCTATTAAAAACTGTCCTTTTGATGTGTGAAAATCCTTTTGAGTACTTTGCATTCCTATATGGATCCCTGTCTGTCTGACTGCTTCAGCTGGGTAATCATTTTTCTTGTTTATTCCTAATCCTTTTAATATTTCCTTCCTGATACTGTATAACTGTACAATATGCCTATTGTTTGGAGTCTGTTTCAATGACAGCTGTAAGAGACTGTCAAGTGAAAGAAAAGTAGCTATATTTTAGTTTGGATTTCATAAAAGTCATATAAACACAAATAAAATTCTAAAACTGAATAGCTTGCATTCTGAAAGTCATGATTACAAAGAACAGTGTCATAATTTTGTTTGTATTCTTAAAATATATGTGACTAAGCATAATAATGTAAGGAAAGGCAAACTCTCAATGAACCATATTGTAGTGTGAACAAAACCTTTTTCTCCCCCTTTGACATGAATGGACTCTAACTTAGGTATCTTTAAAATTGTCCTCGTTCAAGGATGTTTTTGGTGTATGAAGGGAAGAATACATATATCACTGAAACGTGTTTTTAAACGAGCAGCTGTAGAATAATTTAAGTATCTCCATGGAAACATTAGGACCTGGGTCTTCTATAGTTCACTAACCTTATACTTCCATGAAAACCGTCTGTCCTTGTTTCTGTGGAAATGGAGTAAAGGCCTCTCTGGCTACCTCTGCGTTTGAGACAGGATGACAAGTCACTCTCTTAGAAAAGTTTCTAGAGAAGCAAAGATCTGTACATTTGAGGTAAAAATCAATATCATATAAAGCTCCAGATCCCAATTCCTCCCTCTGTTTACATATACATTACTTTTTACCCTGAGATCACTGTACTATACTAACCACTGCTTTAGCAGTTATGCTTTTCTCATTAGCTAAACTTGGCAAATGCTTCCTCTGCGTGTCAGCTTATTTTCTAATCCTAGAAGCCTCTAGCTTCTTCTCGATAGCATTAATGTAACACTTGTTTAAAAAGAGTAGTTACCTTCTTTTCTTGATTTTTCTGCCCCCTTGCCTCCTGCACTCCAATTTCATACACTTTAATAGAACTGTGCATTGGTTTCCATTAAAAAGCCAGTTTGCAAAATCATCACACTGAGATATTAAACTTTATTTGATACGTTGAAAAAGAAATTACTTAAGTGTGTGCTCTCTGTTGGCAAATAATGTATTCTCAAATAATGACCACTGCATGTGACTTCTTGAAGATATATTTTAATTAAGTGAACGCAGTTATCCTTGATATTTATGATGTTAGAGCACATACTATATCCATGTAGTGGCACTTTGGGGGGTGGGGTGGGAGGCAATTGCCAAGTATCAGTTTGTAAGTAGTATAATAGATATGACAATACAGTAAAACCTCAGCGTTACAAACACCTAGAAAATGGAGGTTGTTCATAAATCTGAACAAAATATTACAGTTCTTTCAAAAGTTTACAACTGAACAATGACTTAACACAGCTTCGAAACATTACTGTACAAAAGAAAAATGCTGCTTTCCTTTTTTTCTCTTGTAATTTACATTTAACACGGTATTGTACTGTATTTGGACTGGGGGGAGAGGAGAGGTCTCTTGCTGCCTGATTGCCTATTCTAGTTCCAAATGAGATACTTGGTTGACCATTCAGTTCATAACTCTGGTTTCCATAACATTGAGGTTCTACTGTAGTCTGTATTGTGTATATTATGGAGATCCAAATATTATATATATTAAAAATAGGTTCGTCTTAAAATTTAAATCTCTGGACCTGGGAGCTGAGCAAACATGCTAGCACCATTATTTCTCAGTCTGTAATATTGAATGCTGAAGTCAGTACTTCACTGTGACAAGTGTATTGTTGTCATTGTCTGGGCTGCTTGTTCTTTTTCACCACCTAAAGAACTCTAGGGCTCCTCACATGGGTAAAGTTACCCAAGTGTGTTTGCAAGGATCCAGTGCCTTACGTAGAATTTTTTCAAAATAAGGCTGAAATTGTCCTGGTTTAGAGTGCATCCATTTCATTAAAATAGACGGACGAGCTTCTGTTCAACTTTCTCAAATACAGTTATCACAACCGAAGCCCTACTTAACTTGTGAAGTTGTGGAAATTGCAGATTCTGCAATATTAGGGTTCTACTGCAATTTTGACATTGGAAGCCCCAGACTGCCTCTCTCAACCCAGAGCGGTCGATAGTGCAAAACGGCAGAAAAGGAATAATGGACATTATTACTGCAAATAATAAGGTCCATTATTACTTTTCCAAAATTTTCCATGATCTGTCTATAAGTCAGCTGCAAGTTTTTTTTTTTTTTTTTTTGTTTTTGTTTTAACAATCATCCTGCAATTCAAGTAGGGCCTTAATCATGGTAGATTCACATTAGCTTGAGCTGCATATATGCACATGACTGGAATCACAGCTAAACATTTCCTCTCTCTCAAAGATATCCCAGTCATACTGAGAAAGTTCATTAGACATGGATAGTCTAGTAAACTCAAATAATCCAAATTTTCACGTTCTTCTAATATAATCTTGATCTAGTGTCCTTTCTTGTCTCTGCCAAAGACTTTCTGCGTGACCTGGGGCAAATCCATTTAACAGACCCATAGACGTTCGGAGGTATTGAGCACTTTGAGCACCAGTTAGCTTCCATGAGAGTGTAAAGATGCTCAGCAACTCTGAAAAATCAGACCCAGTATGCGCTCTGGGCACGATCCTCAAAAGCAGTGTTTTGTTTTGTTTTTTTTAAAGGTGCCGGTACTCATATCTTGGTAGTAAATTTGAAAAATGCACCCCTCTTCTTCCAGCAATGTGTTCCTTTTGTCTGCAGACCCCACACCCCCAGCTGGGCAGCGGGGCCAGCAAAAAATGTGCCAGTACTCCGTAACCCTGCGTACCATCACAAAAAAAGCACTGCTCAAAAGGGATTTAAACTCAGCATTGCAATGCCTAGTGTTTAGGCATTCCTCTGCCTAGTGGAATCTACAGCCACAAGTTAGGTGCCCAGGCTGTGTAAGAGTTGGGCACTTAAGAATAGGATTCACAAAAGCCAATAAGATGAGTGAGGAGCTGCTTAAGCTAGCCAGTAGGATACGTCAGAGAGAGGGGGCCTAAGTCTGGCCCCCTCAAAGATCGTTAGGCACCTAGCTATGGGATGGGGAGAGGTGCCTTCATCTGCTTGGAATTCATAGCTGTAGGCCTCTTGAAGTTAAGCAAAGATCATCTTTTTTCCTGAAAAGAAATAGAGGTAGTGGGTTTTGCCCATTTGTGGTTCTGTTTCTTGTGTTTCATTTTCCCCTAACATAAAAAGAAGATAATGCTTACATCATGCCTTCCATTATAAGACTTTACTTTCTTGAAGGATGAATTGAAATCTGACTTTCTTGTTTTGTTGATGGACATTCCTGCAAGCTCAGGTCTTCCTCAGTCTCTAGCTGCATTCAGATTTCTGAAAATCTGAGACACCTCTTCAGGAACTCATTTCAGGTGCCCAACTCTACTTACATAATTGTGTATCATTCTTTCTCTGCTATCAAGTACAGAAAGCAGAAGCTAAATGGGATCAAGTCTCTCTATGCTTGGCTCATTCTTTCCGGTCTTTTATGTTTACTTATCATGTTGCTTCAGCTATCTTTGTGCCATGTAGTGTGCCTCCAGGCTGGCCTGTCAGTCCCTTGCTGGGGAGTTGCCAAAGAAATGCCTGTTAAGGTAGCGTATTATTGAGTATTCTTAAAAAATGTCCCAAATAATTATCGTCTCTTCTCTAATGCTTTGTTCGTTGTAGGTAGTTGTAATCATTCTATCATTCCAATTCACTTTGTATAGCCTATGCATACACGTGCATTGAAAGCTGTTTTGTTTGTATTTTGTGGACTTATTTTTCCAGACTCTTCTACTGATAGAAGTAGGCTTAGGATGTTGCTTCTAAAATCTTAAATTTGTTGCTCTTGCTAATCATGTTAGACTTCCATACTGTTTTGCAATTTTGAAGTACAGCACTTGCTTTATCTATTATGGACTTTATATTAAATATGCAATCACCAGTATCATGAATGATGCTACCTAGATAAGTACATTTGTTAAATACTTCATCTTCTGAGTAGATAAAATCATGGTTAGGTAAATTAATTTTCCTAATTTCTGTCTTTGATCTATTGGTAAGACCTATTTGCCTAATGGAATTTGCAAGATCATCTGTCTGTTGTTGCTCATCTTTACCTGATTTATTTATAAAACAGATGTCTGCAGAATCTGTTTCCAAGTTTACCATCTGTCCATTCAGTGCCCATTTCCATAGTTAATGTCTGTTGCCTGAAAGACTCTAGCAACTCCAGACAAATGGAGGGATCATGTAACATCCTTGCATGGTGCCAATGTTAATATTAAATTGGTCCATTAGCTCCTGGTTTCTCTTTATTGTTCTCTTTCATTTTGATAACATTTTTTAATAATTTAAACAATTTTGTGGAGGATTCCATGGTTTCGTATTATATACCATATTACTACTTTATCTGTGGTATCAAATGGATGCCTTTTGGAAATCCATAAAATTCAGGACTGCTGAGAGCTGCCATTCATTGTCTTGCTCTATGGCTATGTCTACACTTGCAAAAATTAGGTCGAATTAGTTAATTCGAGCTAACTAATTTGAACTAATTTTAGTTAGTTTGAATTAGCTTAATTCGAACTAGCATGGCCACACTGGAATGTTCGTTCGAACTAAGCAAGCACTTGCTTAGTTCGAATTAGCGATCCCCATTCATTTCAATGGCCGGTTAATTTGAACTAAGAAATTAGTTCGAATTATCATGGCCACATTGGTTAATTTGAACTAGTTAGTTTGAATTAACCCCTTAGTTTGAATACCCTATTCGAACTTATTAGTTCGAATTAAGGAAGCCCTTAATTCGAACTAACTAAAGCCTAGTGTAGCCATGGCTTTGGTTAGTTCGAATTAAGCCTCCTTAATTCGAACTAACTTACTTGCCAGTGTAGACATAGCCTATGATACTATACAGGATGGTCATTTGGTCTATACAGCATCAGTTTGGGTGAAAATATCTGCAACAAGCTTGTTTTCACATCTATTTAGGATGACTGTACAGAAAACTTTTCCTGGGATTAAAAATAGTAAAATCCTGTGCCAGTTGTTGCAAGCACTCAAATCTTTCTGGGAAAGTTTGATAATGATCCCTCTTTTCCACTCTTCCGAAGTGTATTCCTGCTTCCATATTAAATTGAAGATTTGCAAATTGCCCTCTTGACTTGCTTTGAATAGTTCCGTGTAACTTGATCTTCACCTGTTTGTTCTTTAATCTTTCAGTGGATACTTTAAATTCATCTAGAGTAATTTCCTTGTAGCAAACATCAACCTAACTGTGTACCTTAACAAAAACAACAACAACAAAAAACAAAACAGCACAAATGCAAACAGGTATTCAAACATTAAAAATGTTTATGAAATACATAATTTACAATGGAGGACTATTTCACAACCTTATTTATTTGAGGCCTCAGATTTACTTACTGTATAATGAGTTTTGTGAAGGTAAATTAACATTTATAAAACTCTTTGTGATCCATGAGCCTATGCAAAGTATTACTTATTAACTTAAACTTGGAAGTCTTGTCTTGAAACTGGCTCTTCAAACTTCTTTTCTTCTACTATTAGAAAATTAAAATAGATTGTAGAATGAAATGTGCAGCACTTGTACACCAGGAAAGAAATGCTTAATGCTGCACAGTATGATTCTTGAATATTTTGGGGGGAAATGTGAGAATTGTGTATAATAAGATAGAATACCAGTTTCTCCAATCTTCTTTTGCTGGTCATCTCACTATGAAGTTCCTGACATATACTGGTGGTCCACCTGAGAATCATGCTGTCAGCTTTCCCTTTCCTTGTTCTTCCTTTTTTAACTTCAGAAAAATGTGTAATTTAGTGCCACTTATAGTCGTATAATGATGGCAGCAAACAACGGCATTGTTGGGAAAATGGCGTCATATGCAATTATAAAGTTTACTAGTACCTAGTGATGATTCTGACACTTAAAAAGTACAAGCCTGTCTTCAGCATTGGCCAAAAAAATGCAGTTTGTGCTTCTTGAGTCTGCAATGAGCATTTTGAGTATTGTGGAATTTAGTGTGAAAGGAATATTATAACGGACTTTAAATACCAGTTTCATCTTTTTCATTGTTTAGGGGAGGCGTACAGTCAACGCTACTGTTCTAATTTAAGGAACATGATTACCAAAATATTGCTACCTATCAAAAGAACAGTGTTGGAGGCACTCGAGCAGAAATCTCTCAGGGTTTATTTGAAGGTAGCTCATATATGGTTTATATGAGAAAAGGGGTCACAGAAACTGACCTGGTCTCTGTCAGATATCTGCATTATTTAATGAGAGAAGGTGGGTGGAATAATCTCCTATTTAAGATTGTTGGAGAAAGAGACACGCTTTTGAGCCAAATAAAACTCTCCTTCAGGTCTTCTCTCTAGTGTCTTGTCTCCCTAATATCCTGAGACCACCACAGCTATATTAGCACTACTTCCTTTAATGATTTTCACCAGACAGCATTTCATTATTGGCTGTGGAATAACTTTATGCATTTTTATCTCAAAAGAAACTCTTTATTATAGTAGGTAGTCATGTAGAGCAATAGCTATAAATTTAAAGAAGGTAAGAATGTTTTATCATTAGGGCTATTTCTTTCACAGGTGATTTGCTTGTTTCAGTATCTTTTAGACAATGCTCTTGCTAAAAATGTCATTCTCCCACACTTGCTTCTGGGGAGGGGAAATATCATGTGCAAACTCACTGATAGTTTCTCATCTGTGTGGTCATTATAATCACGTTTTTTTCTTTAAATACAGGCTATTGGGATAAACACAGCCAGTTAAAGGGCATTTTTCCTATTTTGATTGTGAGTCACTTATTTAGTCTGAATTTCTAAGAGGTTTTAGGAATGTTTCCCTGAGGTACACTAGTTACAGTCCTTTTAATGCTGTTCTTGTTTGGAGAGCGGCAAGCTGGGAGATCACCAAGTCAAAAATTGCTTAAACATTAATTATCTATCTAGTGAGACTATAAGCAGTAAAAACTGATTTTATGTTACATCAGATGAATCTGATTGCCAGATATATGAATAATATTCCCTTAGCTAAAATGGAGGTAATGCATTTGCTACTTAAATAGTTGGCAGGGGGCAAAAACATTTCATGAAAATATATTTTAGCTAATGTGATCTAAAGTACAACTCTGCATTAAGCTGAAGTACAAAGGAAGAAAGCTGGTTTAACCATTTAATTTTGTAGGGACAGAATAAGAATGCTTTTTTGTTTTACTTTTAATACTATGAATTGGACCCATCGCCTTATGGAATGAACTATGTAAAAATCAGAGCTTAGTTTGATCCAATTTTCAGGGACAACACAAACACAGAGTGACAAACTGAAAAGATGATTAACAATGGATTAAAGCTTTAATACAGACTCCTAGCTTGAATTTGGAGGTGCGGAGTAAGAATATCATTCTTCCATTTGGCAAAACTAGTGGATGGCTCCTACAGTTACTGCTGTTTGTCAGCTGTATATATTGACTTACAGAGAAAAAATATATTCTACCCTGTTGCCTCTTTTGGAGCCAACAGTAGAAAGTTCAAGTCAGGTTTTGTATACTAACTCTTAAAATACTTTTTTTACAGAATGTTAGTTTCCTATAAATCACAAAAGGTAAGTTATCAGTGCAAATGTCAAATTAACTGAAGTAAAAATAAGGCTCTTAGTCAATAATTTATTGAAATGGGGTGATTAAAGGTTGGTTTAAGTCTGTGTGTAGGCACTTAATTAAAGGGCTTGGTCATCAGAAGTGCCGAGCACCTACTAGCTCTCATTGATTTACAAAAGGTTCTTGCTTTTATTCAGACTAAGTGCCGGGCCATGCTGTCATACGGCTGTAATTTGTAAAGTTTTAAAGAAGCAAAGTATGACCGAACACTTAAAAATGGGATTGGGACAGACCACAAATCCTGGCGATAATTGAACCTGGTGATAGTGTAAACAGTAAAAGCTTTCAGATCTGCTTGTGTCTGTTTCTATGTGAAACAACAGACGATCTAAGCTTCAGAGTTAGATGTAGAATGACAACTCTGGAATCTTATTACAGTTGTAGCAAGATATTGTACATTGTACAAAGTTTTAGCTAATACGTTAGTTGGGAGATAGAGTGCGCAGGCGCTTCACAGGCCTTATTTTTCAGAAATAGTGGGTTTGGATTTAAGAGTTTAACTTCAGGTGTCCATTTTTAAATGTAGTGCTCGTATCCTTTAGGTGTCCTATGTCAATATAGGAAAATATATCAAAGTCAATGACCATCACCTGATAATCTGAACAAAACAATATAGTCTTTATTCCATTCAGTTCTAGTGTGAGTTAAAGTTAGCTGCTGATTTATTGCTATGTTACTGACTTGCCATATGACCATGGGCAGTCTAATTAATTTTCCTATTGCTCAGTCCTTTCATCTATACAGTGGGTATAAATAACCACATATTTCTATCACTTGAAAGCCTTAGATGCAAAATATTAATGTAGTAGTAATGTACTATTAATGTACTCCACAGTCCAACCACAGAAGGGAAATACGCACAATTAACCGTGTTTCGTTTTGAGCATTAAATACTGTTTTGTCAGTTAACCTGCTGTTCAAGACATAACTATCTCTTGTTCTAATTGTATTTTCTGTTCACTCCCTTTTCTCCTACCTCTGCATCTCTCGTTCACAACTTTCTCTGTCTCCTTTTTCTTGCTTTGGTAACATCTAGTTGCTTTTGCTTTTTCTTGCTTTTGGTAACACCCTAGTCCTTCTGCCCTGCTGTACCCAAATCCCATGTAATTCTTCTCACTTCCCTCCTCCTGCTCCCTCTGGAATGCCCACTTTATCCCTTAGATTTTTTTTCTGCTCTTGGTGATCTTCCACTCCTTCCTTTTTATGTGGCCTCCCTTGCTTCCCTTTTTATGGTAACTTTCTCATCTACACCATTTAAAAAGGAATGTAGGGGAGGTGTTGGACTTTTTTCTTTCACCTGTAACTTCTAATCCCTCTCCTACTTTCAGCAATATTCCGTCTGTCTCTTCTATTCTGTTCCCTTCCATGTTTCTCTCTGCTTCTGTCTCCTTACTCTCCCTTCCATTCTTCTTACCTCTTGCTCAGTGACTTCAGCTTCCACATTGATGATCTTTCTGACACTATAGTCGTCTTCTTCCACCTCACCTTCACTTCTGTATTTGACCCTCAACTTTACGTCACCTCAACCATTCACTCAATTTTATCTTTAAGTACTGCTCTCTCTTATGATTGATACCAAGGACATGAGTGATGTTTTTAAGAAATGAACCAAAATCCTTAAGAAAAAGGAAATAAAGTACTGTGGCTGGAGAGTGCTGTTTGGTAAACCGTCCAGTGAGTTAGCCTACTGTGACCATGTCTATACTTACAAGCTTGGAGCTTTACATCTGTGCTGTTACGTCTCTGCTGCTGTAAGAGTACTCATGTAGCTGCATTATGCTAATAGGAGAGAGCGCTTCTGTCAACATAATAAAACCAGCTCAACAAGTGTTGATGGGAGAGGGTCTCCAGTTTACATAGTGCTATGTACACAGGTGCTTATGCTGGAAAAATTTACGTCCCTTAAGGGTGTGGTTTTTTTTCACACTCCTGAGCGACACCTAACCCATGTCTTCTGCCGGGTGTGTCTACTCCTTGTAGGATTACTTTCCTCAGGCCATCTTCCTGTCAAAATACACATCTCTAGTTCATTCCACTTCCTAGCCTACTCCTTGCTGAATTACAGCCTGCAGACCATCCACCTGAGGCATATGTAAATGGAGTTCTTTATAGAGCTGGGTGAAATTTTTCAATCTAATAGTAAATTGGCCAAAAAATTCAGTTTTGGATTGACAAACGATTTGCAAATCCAGGCTGAATTTGGCAGTTTCAGCTGAATGAAAACAAAGACACAATGAAATAGAAACAGGTCATTTTAAAAACATGCCAAGTTTTGTTTTCAAATATTTTGTTTAGAAGGTTAGGTCTGTTTTTAAAAGGGTAAATACCTGAAAACATAACCCAATGAAAAGTCAAAACATTTGTTTTGGGGCAAACAAAATGTTTATTCAGTACAAACTAATTTGGTTTTGGTTTTTCATTTTACTAAGGGGGGGAACCCCCCAAAATTCAGTTAGTTTGAAATGAATCATTCTTCCCCCTGGATTTTTCAGGTCATCCACTGAACTGAAAGATCAATTATTTGCTAAACTCTAGTTCTTTCTGTGGATGCAGGGGCTCCTGTAGGAGCTTTTCTGCTCTCTCCAGCTCCGTTGAGCTACCTGCTTTGTGAGGGCCACAAGACCTTCAAACTTTCATCAGATCTCTGGCCTCACAGCCTTAGTTGGGAGGCAGCTGATAAGTCACAGGTAATGCTTGGCCAACTCTCCTTAAAGGCCTATGCTATGGCAGTCTTCCTTATGGCAGGTCCTCTTCATCCCCCTTTTCATTATTTCTGGAGGAGTCACAAATTTACTTCTTGATTCTTGAACAGTGTCTCATTGTCCAGTCCCAGTGTTGGTCTGTTTTTGACTTCCCTGGGATATCTTGCAGTCAACTTAAATTTAGTGTGGTCAGAACTGTCATCCGGATGTTATGAGGTTCTTGCTAGCATCTACCTGCAGCAACTTCAGTCACTGACATTCTGCAAGATAAAAATTCTATTCAGTCTCGTATTTAAATCTGTAATGGGATACAAGTTCCAGCCATTATTATAAAAGGAACCAGCACAGTGGATTTCAAACGTTCTTTCTTGGGATCCAGTTGAAAAAAATAATTTGTCTGTGACCCAACAGCTATATCTTTGAGCCATGCATTCCAGTCTTTTGGCGGTGGCAGCAGGGGGCTCCACAACCCAGAACCTGGGGGTCTGCGACCCCGTACTGGGTCCCAAACCGGGGTTTGAAAACCACTGAACTAGGGTGAGCATGACTGAAGAGCAATACGGGAAATGGGTGACAAAAGCAGTCATTCTTTCCACGTGGTTATCAGTAGATGGCTGAATTGAACAACTTAGAGTGGCAAAATGAAAAGGAATCCTTGAGTTAACTTACAGCTAGGGTTTAGATTACAGTTGGACAGTGTCTTCATAAAGCAAAGGATCCCAGTGAAATCCCAAAACTAGCATATTGACTTGCAAATATGGCTATTGCTCACAAACTACACCTGTAGTGAATGTCCAGGACAAGTTACATTACGTTCAGTAAGAGTAAGACTGTGTTTAATACAGTGAGTTATAGAAGACTAGACATTCAGGGCCAGTTTGAAGGGATTTATCATTACTAAATAATAACATTGGACGCAACATGTTTGAATTTGTGGCAACAGCAATTTTGTCATCAGGTGTGTGTTTTATTTTGGCAGGGAGGGCAAAAGACTTATCAAGTGAGGCACTATTGCATTTAAACATGTCGGTTAAAATGAATTTACTGATACTTCCTTTCTGTAAAGAATAAAAAAAAGTAGCTTTTTCCTAGCAAATTGCATTATTGCCTATTCTCTGCTTCATTATGACAATTAAAATAGTAAACCAAAGTTTGTATTTGTTGTTTGTTTTGCAAGTACTGATACCAGACCTAAGTAAAATTTTCAAAGGTACTGAAATGACTTTGAAACTGAAGTCATGTTGGATCCTAAATTAGTTGTCAATTTTGAGAACTGAATCCCAGTACACAGCTAACACTGCTTCGGTTTTCAGCACTGCATAAGGGCACAAATATGAACAAACAGTTGTCACGAGAATTGAAATATGAAAACAACCCTTCTTTTGCAAAACCTTCCATTTTTAACCTTCCATTACCATTTGTACAAATCTGAAAATAGCTAAGAAATGACCAGAATATTTATAAATTCAGTATTTGTTTCTCTCTAATGTAGGATGACTGGATAACAAGTATGAAAAATTGGGACAGAGGATGTTGTGTAATAGACAGCATCTATATGAGATGAAGCTTCTAACATCAGGATTATCCCTGTGCAGAGGCGGCCTTTGGCTATTGAGGGCCCTAGGCAAAGGCCCATTGCAGGGCCCCCTATGTGGGCCTGTTCTCCCTCACCCCTGCCCCCCTTGCCACTCTGGTTCTCGCCCCCCCCCCCCGCCACTGTGGTTCTCTCCCCCCCCCCCCCCTCCCCGGGACCCAGCTCTCCTCCACATGGCCCTAGCCTCCTGAGCTAGTTCCTCCTCCTGCTGCCAACTGAGGCAGACACAGCTTTTGGGGTAGGGGAAGCAGGCAACGGGGGCCCTTACTGCTCGAGGCCCTAGGCGCACACCTGCTTTCCCTACCCCAAAAGCTGCCTCTGTCCCTGTGACATTGGGGGATCTGGTCACCCTATTCTCAGGGTTGGTGTTGGGGGAGAGGACATGGTTGTACTTCTTTCTTCAAATCTTGGAAACTTCTATGAATTCTCTTTCCATTGGTATGACTAGATGGCCTCCCTTTAGAGGCAGATGGCTCCTAAGAGGCACGTGTTTTATAAAGAAATAAAATGTTTGTCCCTGGTGCTTAACATACTTACCTTTCCATCCGTGGGACTTCTCTCTGTGCATGAAATAAGCACGCATGTTACTCTTTCAAGGACTGGGACCTAAGTGCTTAGTCTTTATCATCATGATTGGAGGTTAATAGCTCAGATATTTTTTAATGGATGGGTAGATTAAAAACAAGACTGTAAATCTTTTTCAGATGAGGTAATTCTACCATTCAATCCATATCCCATAAATTTGCCCAAAATACCAAATAATAACAATCAATTTTTGGACAAGCATATAAGAAACAGTGGAAAGGAAGCCAAGCAACCGGAACCAGTTGAACTGTATATCTGGTAAGCAGTCAGATTCCTCTGTTCTCCAGCCTTCTTTTTCTCATCTTCTCTCTTTCATCTGATAAAACTGGTAAATTGGGTCTTCAAGTTATGTGATACCTTTCCCTATCAGAAACCGGGTCTTGCAATTATAAACAAGGAGTCCTGTGGCACTCTTAAAGACTAACAAATTTATTTACCGCGTGAGCTTTTGTAGGAGAAATTCCCACTTCATCAGATGCTTTGAAGATGGGGCACTTACAGAATGGGAGGAAAATAAATGCAGCGAGGTGTAAGTCATAGGATCAGGTCAGACTGTTACAGCAATCAAAGCAGTTGTTTAAGTTCAAATAGTGAGGTCAAATCACTTGTTGTAATAAGATAAAAACCCGAGATTCCTATTTAGTCCTGAGGCAACAGTGTCAAATCTGCATATGAATCCCAATTCTTCAGTTTCTCTTTGAAGCTTTGATTTGTTATCCATTTGTTTAAGTACAGCTATTCACAAATATCAGTGGAGTGAGCAGCGAGATTGAAGTGTTCCCCTATTCATTATAAATAATCATAAAGTTGTTTAGGTTATAGAAAGTTCCAAGTCCATTGAATTAACTCTAGTTCCTCCCCACCCCCACCCTCTTGAGAGCTGTCTAGTGTTCGCTGAATCCACAAATGGAAGAAAATTTTCTAAAGATTCAAGGACTGCCGGTAGCTCTGGTGTTTTTGTTAAAAGAAAAAGAGTAAAGATAACATGTCAATGCCAGAGAAAAGAGATGGCAAACAGCAGAATACTTTCTCAAGTGTAGTATAGGCTGTACTGTGAACTTCGTCTTTCACTGTTCACTGACCAAGAACTAACACAGAGTTATGGATACCCAATGGTATCACAAATTTCTGGAAACCAGGAAATAAAGAGTTAAAGTATTTCAATCTCCAACTTCTAAAAATCTTAACTCCTGGAGCTGGTAATAGCCTTTGAGGATTATCTGTATTCATGCCAGCTGCATTCACTATATTAGATGTAGCTGTACTGAATGATGAAGGGATTAGTTGGAGCAATTTGGCAGAGCTGTGATTGTGATATGAGGTAATTTGGGAGGGCTTGTGTCCCTCTGTGTGTGAGTGAAATCAAAGGAAAGAGGTGTAGGTGTATCTTCGAGGATCCAGTGATTCATTTCTGTGTTGGTTGTGTCTGTCGTGGAACACAGGAATTGTCTTGCCATGGGGATCATCCACAGTAAGGTCTGTGGGTTTAATGAAAGGAAAGGGAAAATTTAGATTCTATCGAGTGCATAAGAATGAAAGGAGTGCAAATGTGATCTTTCTGTGTATTAGGTTGAGTGTTTTGAGTTTAGGGTGGGATACAGTGCAAACGCAGTATGTAGGAAAGTTTATTATAGGCATATTGAGGTATCATTCAAAGAGAGTTAAGGTGGAGTGATTATATACCTTAAGTCTGTATTGTATTTCCTTATTTTCGGAAGTTTGAGTTTTGCAGAATGCGACATTCTTAAAGGGTCTGAGGTTCCACGGGCAATCTTAATTCTTCATGAATGAATTCTTTTAGTCCAGGAATTTTCCTCAGTCTCTTTTTTTAATGACAAAGAGAAATGGTGTCAGTAGGAGCACGTGGTTATTTAGGCAGTTGCATTTATCATGTAGGTTTGCAGGTGAGATGCTACTGGTAATTATAATACCTAGCTTTTACATAGGATTTGTTTTATCAGAAGATCTCAAAAGATTTTACTAAGCAGGAAAACATCATCTCTGTTACACTATTAGAGGAAATGAGACACAGGGAGGTGAAGTGACTTGGCTAGGGGCAGAGTCCAAGTCTTCTGTTCTTTCTGGTAGGTCAGGAAGTCGTTATATAATTTCCAAGTGCTCTTCCACCTGATACACTTGGTTAGAGTAGAAAGAGGGATAATGGTCATGCTTTGAAGTGTTTTGGGGTGGTTAATTGTTCACAGGGCTGTTAAAAGAACTTTCAGCATAATCTAGGTTCCCAAATCTTGACGGTGTTATTTCATGATGGGTACAGTAACTTCAAGCACCTGAAAGAAGACCCAGCCTGCAAAATACCCACCTCCTCCACTATCCTCTGCAACATGCACCGCCAGATCTCCATGAAAACAGTTGGTTGAATCTTGCTGTTTCTTGGGAACTCCCTGGTCAGAGGGTCCCACATTTGGATCATTAACCCTAACCAGGGGCCTCATGGGTCATAGCAAATTTTAAGACGGTCTGAGTAAGCAAGCAGATTCTCAACCTTAACTTTAGCAGAGCTGTTTCTTTTTGCTATAGTACTGTATGAAATTAATAATCAGCCAGTGCTTTTCTATATCCAGATCCCCAGCACAGAATAATCATGAAAGGGGGATATTTTCAGCAGGCTAGAGGGACATTTTAAGGAAAGGCTCATCCCCAACCATCCGCAGCATAGAAGAGGAGGCTCATAGATGTGTGAGGTGGCACATTCTCGGCCCAGTGCAATCTGAAGCAATAACTCTGAGACCTGTAAAGTGCTCCATTCATGTTATGGGTGCTCTCAACTTTCCCCTTTCACTCTAGCACTTGAGAATCAGAGGCCTGATCTACAAAGCTGTTTGCACTCCCAGGTGTGAAAAATCCAGCTACCCTGATTTGGAGATGTGGAGTTGCTGGAGCAACAGGGAAACCCATTCCTTGTATTGGTGTTGTGTCTCTGCACTGTATATGTAGTACACCAGCATAGCCAGGCACCATAAATTGTGCCACTGTAGCACCTGCACTGTAGACATGGCCTGTGATAAGCATCAAGTATGCTCAGTCTCGGCTGCTAACCCCTGTCTCAGCACTGTGTTCTTGGTGCATGCACTCAGCAGGTTATTCTCAGCTCTCCAGCCGGGCAGGGATTCCTGGCTCACATGAGGCAAGGGGCTCAGTGCCCCAGAAATATACAGTGCTATATGCTGGCTTATGTGGGGTGTAGGGAGAGAGACTCAGATACCCCAAAGGGACAGGCTCTCCCTGGATCTTGGCTTATGCACCGAAAGCTGGGAGAGGGGTTCAGATTCCCCCTCTCGCCCCCAAACCCCCAAGGACAGGGCCTCCCACTTCATCCATAGGAGGAGCAGAGAGAGGGTCTGAAATCTCAAGTCAGGGAATGCCAGTATGCAACACAACCATAACTTTCTTTCCATGTAGTAAGTATGCAATTGTCTAGTTTTAATTAAAAAAAATAATAAATTAAAAGAAAACCCACTGAAATAGCAGTGTACTGAGTCGTAAGGAAACTGAGGTGTTTTAGAACTGTTACAAAGTAACAAGCCGCTAGTCCTTTTTGTAGACCAGCCATTCGAGGGGGGCAAGATGCATGCTTTGTCAGTGGGTTCCACAGTTATGTGCCAGACAACAGAGAAACATGGGAACTGTGGAATCTTGCTCAGGTTTTGGAGGGGAGTATGTTCTACTGGTTAAAGACCTGTCTTGGTCCACCCAGCTTGCCCCTGCCTTTGGGATGAACCTTCACTCCCTGTCTGTCTCACTCCCCCTAACATTTTTAGCCATGCACTTGACTGTCCCCTCCTTGTTTCTTGCCTCGTTTCTAGTCCATTTCCTCCAGCTTGTATCTTTTCCCACTTGCTTTGTTACCCCTCCGCTCACTTTCCCAGCTTCTCTGTGCCCTCTGCCCTTCACACCCCCCACATTCCAATGAGGCTGATTCCTCTTTCTGGGCACCAGGAGGGGCAGTGTTGACAGAGGAGGAGAGTCTCCATGGCTCCAGCTGTGTTAAGAAGAGCGGCTGCAGGAAAAGCCCTTCTCAGCTCCTGCAGCCCTGGATGGAAGCAGATCCAATACAGATGGAATCTTCAGAGAACATAGCTACTAACAAGTCTTTTCTGAATGTTTATGAGATACTAGTTTTGGAGGCTTATACCTTTGCTAATTGTGGATGGATTTTCACAGGGACAGCAAAAGGCATATTCGTAATATCAGGATGTCCCCAGCCCCTGCTGCCAAATTTCAGATCTCTGCTCCAAAGCATGGAAGCTTCAGAACTTCTTAATGAAATGGAAGAATTTTTTAAACATGGGCAAAATAACTTACTTGTTTTTGCTGAAACATAAATGTGTACGTGAAACAGACGCCAGCATGAGAAATTTCAGTTCAAAGAGATGAAGTTTGATAAAGTTTCTGAAACATACTGATGTAAGCTACTAAAAATAGGTTTTAGTATGGAAAGACTTATGCAACATTAACTGTAGATATTATTACATGGTCCATCTATGTAGTTAGAGAGAGAGATTCTACTTTTTTATTATCAGAGCTAAATAAACATTTAGTTTCACTGAATTCTGCGGTTCTAAAGAGTAAAAACCCAAAAAATTTAAAACAAAAGATTTAATAAAATATATTGAACATGTATTCTGCTAGGTACAGCAATATTACTTATCTGTGCTAGATCCACGTAAACTTAGTTGATGTGAGCCAATCCTTATTTTTCTTGTGGCACATGACTTGCAAGGGCAATAGGAATTGTCAGGATTGTCAAAAATCAGGATTGTCAAAGTAGTGCTGTGGAACTTAAATATCAGGACAGTGTTTTATTGACATATGCAGTGTGCTGATTTCTCTCTCCTTTTCAGAAGAGAAACCGGACTGCTCCAAGGCCCGCTGTGAGGTCCAGTTTTCTCCTCGTTGTCCAGAAGATTCCATCTTGATTGAAGGTTATGCTCCTCCGGGTGAATGCTGTCCTCTCCCTAGCCGTTGTGTGTGCAACCCCGCAGGTTGCTTGAGGAAAGTTTGCCAACCAGGCTATTTGAATATATTGGTTTCTAAAGCATCAGGGAAGCCAGGGGAGTGCTGTGACCTCTACGAATGTAAACCAGGTAAAAATGGGTGCCATTTACTATATTGATTTTTTTGGTCACTTATATCTAAGAAGCACAAAGTTCTATATAACTGGTTTCCAGTAGAGATGACACTAAACAATGTAAAATCTTCTGGATATCCTATGAGGCATTTACTGTTAATAATTGTCTCCTGCACATACCTGGAACAACAGCCATTTAAAAAAAACCCAAACTTCTGTAAGCAAATGTTTATTTCTCTGTTGAAATTGATTTAAATAAGGGGTAACTATAGAAGAAAAATTATAGAAAGCAGGTGGTGTATACCTGCCAAAGATGTTTTTAGTAAAAACAGTTTATCTAATATGTAGGTTAAGTTGAACACGTGCAGCTCCCAAGAAACTCCTTCTTTACAAAGCAAAGTTCTTTCGCTATATATAGGAAGGGTCAGAAAGACATTCCATAACTCTGAAGATTTTCATAGGCCATAAAGTGAGGATTTTCAAACTTTAAAAAAAGATAGTCATTACATGTGAGCCAAAGGAACACACTCGGAGTTGGTAACATGTTCAGTCTTTGTCCATTTCCCACTTCATGTGAACACCCAAGTGATTCTCATTTGTGAGTGGCTACTCCCATTGAAATGAAAGCACCCTGCAGATTCAGTACATGGAATAGGCTCAACAGCTCTGGGGGGCTCATTTCTGGTTTAGTCCTGTGTTCCTAATGTTCATGCTTCAGGATTTCAGTAGGT
The DNA here is from genome assembly GCA_007922175.1 of Pelusios castaneus. NCBI lineage: Eukaryota > Metazoa > Chordata > Testudines > Pelomedusidae > Pelusios > Pelusios castaneus. Next base: position 5,243,351 of record ML685790.1, on the reverse strand, counting down.
CATGGACAGGGATCTGGAGGGGAGTTTTACCCCCAATGTATTCTGAGTGTTTGCTTTTAATATCCTTCCTTTGAAGCATCAGAAGATGGCCATGACTGCAGATGGATGGGATGTTGGAGGGGTGACCTGGGGTTCTCAGGTGGCATCAAGCATTCTTTTTCTCTCAGGTGCATGGCTGGCTGGTTCTTGCTCGCTTGTCCAGGGTCTAATTGATTACCTTATTAGGGCTTGGGAAGAAATTTCCTGCAGATTAGATTTGCAGAGACCTCAAGAGGTTTTCTCCTTCTGGAGGACATGCTATTTGCCAGGGTTATCTGGGTATAGTTCACTTAGTCATTTCCCTGCCATTATAGGGATCAGATATTGGTGTACCTCAGTTCCTTCTCTTCTCTGCTGTGGCTCAGAATAGTCTAGTCTCCTGTACATTGTAATACTTTGGTTTCATTTTGATTGTTTGGCAAGTCTGTGCGTGGTGTTGATGGTCTGTGCTATACAGGTCAGACTAGAGGATCCAGTGATCCTTACTGGCCTTAAATTCTATGCCTCTGTGATGAGAACTGTTTGACAGTGTGGATGATTACAGAGAAAACTAGTAGGTGGGACCAAATACATTGGTAGAAGACCTTGAGTACAGGGAAATGACCAAACCATTGTTGTTATGGTGGGCAAAATATATGGTCAGTGTGGGGCAGATATTTTCTCTCTCTGTTGCTTATACATGCTAATAAGTGATTGTACATTTCAAATGGAAAATGGATGGGGCTTGTAGTTTGTAAATTTTCAGAAGGGCCCAACATTAAAGGATTCAGTAAGTAATACTTATGGAAACAATACAATGTGCACTTAAAATCTATTTAAAAAAAAAAGTAGGATATTTGGGAGTAAAGCTAAACCTCATTAACACAAAGGCATCAGGTCCATTGTTGCTGTGCTATAACTGCTTCTTATATGCCTAAATTGGTAGGATTAATGCTAGACAAGATCATTGGTCCCTGTAGTCCAGTGTCCTCTTGTTGATAATGGCTAGTAGCAGAAGCTTTAAAGAGAGTGTAAGAAACCTTGCAGTTAATGTTGTATCTTTTAAAAATTAAGGGTTTATATTCCTTCTCATTTTTTTATTGCATTTAATGTGTTATAGATTTTTGTCATGACCTCAAAAAGATCTAATCCTTTTCTTGAACTCTTAGATCTTGTCCTCAGTATTCTCAAGTGTCAAAGAGTTTAACAGGTTAATTACATGTTTAATACAATAAAATGCTTTGTTTTATTTATTTCAAATTTTTGCCTTTCAGTTTTATTGACTGTCCCCATGAAGAGAGTAATTTGGTGTGCCTTATTTTGAGTTCTATATTATATTCATTATTTTGACAATTTCTGTCATCATTATGAGGTCAGTCTAGATGAATGTAATAGTCCTTTTGGACTTTAAAATCTACAAATTATCATTATTTTTATTGGAATAGAACAGTAGGAATAGCTTCCCATTGTCCTGGATACTGTACAGATACATAATGAGAGAATCCCTGATCTAAAGAGCTTAAAACTTGAATAGACAAGGTGAGAAAAGGGTCAGAAAAAGGAAGTAATGATGGGGACTACAGAAAGAGAGGGAGGGAGAAGCGTGTTTTTTAACCCAGGGTCACACTGTAAGATGGAAAGGAACTGAACCCAGATCATCTATGTCCAGCTCAGTGTAGTAACCACAGGACTATTCTCCTAGAGACTATTACATCTCCTTTTATCTCTCGAGAGTTTCATTGTATTTTACCTCTCTCATAGACTAGTCTTTCTATGCTTATAATTAGTTTCGACACGTGTCTCTGAACTCCCCTTGCATGTAATGTGCACCACGTATTTATCTGTACACCAGAAATTCTTTCAAGTTACTGTACACAGGTAGATTCCACTGTAGGTACATAAGTCCCCAGTACACTAAATCAGAGACTTTTGCCAACAGTAGCATTAGGTAGCATCATAGTCATCCTGTGATCACCCAGTAAGCTCATGTCATCTTCTCCACCATCACTTCCAATGGATGTGTCCTTGTCTTATAGCAAAAATTCTTATTAGTCCCTAAATGCATGACCTTGAATTTCCCATTATTAAATTTCATTCTATTCCTGTTTGCAGGTATCCAGATCTTCCTGTATGATATCCCGATCCTTCTTTTTATTGGCAATGTCTCCCAACTTTTAGAATATTCCCACTTTTTGTGCCAAGGTCAATAATAAAAAGGTTAAATAAGATCAGTCCCAAGACAGATCCCTGAGGAAGTCCACTAGTAACCTCCCTCCAAGATGACAGTTCACCTTTCAGTATGATCCTTTATAGTCTTCCCTTTAACCAGTTCCTTATCCACCTTCAAATTTTCATATTAATCCCCATCTTTTCCAATTTAAGTAATAATTCCCTATGTGGAACTGTACCAAATGTCTTACTAAAATCTTGGTAAATTAGATCCACTGCATTCCCTTTGTGTCCCCCCCTCCTCCCTCCCAAATCAGGTTGGTCTGGCATAATCTACATTTTGTAAAGCCATGTTGTATTTTATCCCAATTACCGTTAACCTTAATATCTTTAACTATTTTCTCTTTCAACCTTTTTTTCTTGGCATGCTTTTGAGGTCAAAGTAATAGGCCTATAGTTACCTGGATCGCTTTTTTCCCCTTTCTTAAAAATACCTTGGCAATTCTCCAGTTGAATGGTACAGCCCGAGTTTACAGATTCATTAAAAATCCTTGCTACTGGGCTTGCAATTTCATGTGCCAGTTCCCTTAATATTCTTGGACAGAGATTATCTGGGCCCCTGATTTAGTCCCATTAAACAGTTTGGGTTTGGCTTCTATCTCGAATGTGGTAATTTTCACCTCCATATCCTCATTCAGCTGCGACTAGATTATCCTCAATCTCTACACCATCCTCAGTGTTTAGCAGTCTTATTTCTTTTTCATTTCTTCCTAGTTGAATGGCTATAGAACCATTTGTGACAGGCTGCTCCCCAAATCCAGTCTGGTGTGCTGCTATGACCACTTGAACCCTGCTCCTGAACCCCAATTCACCCCGCTCTGCTGGGTGACCACTCACTACTGTCAGTCCACACCAGCCACCAGCGTGTAATTGGTCCCAGGCAGTGGGTGTAAATCCACTAGCCACACAGGCGTTGGTCCCCAAGCAAGCACACCCAGCTCCAGACACTACCCTGGGAGCCACTGCCTTTAAGGGATTGGGACCCACTCCCAATCACCTTAGTCTCAAATCCGTCCATTTAACAAAGAAGTGGATTGTGCCCAGTCTTCCACATCCACACCCTCCAAAGACCACACAGTTTTAGGTAAAACAAATATTAGTTTATTGATCAGAGTCTGATTTCAAGTGAGGACATGGCCAATCACGGCCGAATCATACTATAAATGAGTCAGGAGTGACCACTATCAAATAAACGGTATAAACCGCATGCTACTCTAACATCTCTACCTAAACTGACCTCAGAGTCCAAGATTATGCGCATAGTGTTCGGCTGTTTGATGTTTTACAGCCATTCTCTGCCTGTTCTCAGGCAGGGCCCCGATCTTGCTTGAAGTTGGTTGCAAGATGGTGTCTTCACCGGCCGAAAGCCTGCAGCTTCTCCCCCCTCACAGTCTCTGGCCTTGCGCTATAATCTGGTCGTGTAGACAACTTCTGAACTGCGCTATAAGAAGCACGTGATGTTTATCGCGGTGTAGCGCGTACACACGTCGCTCCTTGTTCCGTCACAGAATTCCTCGCTGTAATGCGCATTAGCGCACTGAATTCTGGGCACGTATCCCAGCGTTCCATTTTTCCTGAGTAGGCGCGTGGAATCATGGGATGAAGGAAAGGAGCACATAGCAGCATGGGTAAACTGGATGTTTCCCATGGTGCAGTGCGTTTCCCTAGTGTCTTCCGCGTTGCCAGTAGCAACTCGCGCCTATTTTCAATAGTGTTTGCACGGAGCGCGCCATTGGAAAGAAACAAAATCAGCGTCAGCATGGATCCTGCTCTGGTATCCACTCTTGCCCTCCACATGCTGAACACATCTCGGATGGTTGCTCATTGCGTTCCTAGCTCCCATCCAGAGGATGACACAGAGGAGCAGCGGCTGATCGATGCCATGCAGAGCAACAGCACCGCGTTGCTCAGCACCTTCACCAACCATCTGCACACGGTGCAACGCCGTTTCTGGTCGCGAGAGACGAGCACCGAGTGGTGGGATCGCATTGTTATGCAGCTGTGGGATGATGAGCAGTGGGTACAGAACTTTCGAATGCGGAAAGCAACATTTCTGGAACTGTGCTCAGAGTTGGCCCCTGCCCTGCGATGGAAAGACACCAACATGAGATCATCCTTCACTGTGGAGAAGCGTGTAGCGATAGCTCTTTGGAAGATGGCGAATCCTGACTGCTACCGGTCGGTTGCAAACCAGTTTGGAGTTGGGAGGTCCACCGTCGGAGTAGCCCTAACACAAGTCTGCACAGCCATCAATCGCATGCTGCTGCGGAGGACAGTGACGTTGGGGAATGTCAGTGAGATTGTGGATGGCTTTGCTGCCATGGGATTCCCGAACTGCGGGGGAGCCATAGATGGCACACACATCCCTATTTTGGCACCGGATCATCTCGCGACCGAGTACATCAACAGGAAGGGCTACTTCTCCATGGTGCTGCAAGCACTCGTGGATCACAGAGGGCATTTCACTGACATCAATGCTGGGTGGTCGGGAAAGGTGCATGATGCCCGCATTTTCAGGAACTCCGGTCTGTACCAGAAGCTGCAAGGGGGTACCTTTTTCCCTGATAGAAAAATTACAGTGGGGGATGTGGAGATGCCCACAGTTATCCTCGGAGACCCAGCCTACCCACTGATGCCATGGCTCATGAAGCCGTACACGGCAACCTAGATCAAAGCAAGGAGCGGTTCAATTACAGATTGAGCCGCAGCAGAATGACTGTGGAGTGTGCCTTCGGCCGTTTAAAAGGCCGCTGGCGCTGTTTGTATGGGCGGCTGCACTTGTCGGAGGACAACATCCCTGCTGTGATTGTATCTTGTTGTGTCCTCCATAATATTTGTGAAAGTCGGGGAGAAAAGTTTTGCCCAGTGTGGGCTACCGAGGCACAGCGCCTCGAGGAGGCATACGAACAGCCAGCCACTAGGAGTATTAGGGGGGCTAAAGGGGAAGCTTCTCGCATAAGGGAGGCACTCAGGGAGCATTTCAGTCACGCCCTCCCCTAGTTTTCTTTTAGGACGCATCTGCTGCACCTTGTGAAAGTAGCCATGTGTAAAAATAAAGCCTTAATGAAATGATTTTATTCTGTTTTTATTCAGACTTTGAAGGTTGGGGTTACAGGTGTGTGTAGCTGCGGGGCTCTAGAAAGTACGGGGGGGGGGAGCTAGTTGTTGGAATGCTATGGTGGGACGGGTGCACTTCATAGAAATTCTTATAGGGACTACGGGGGGTGGGAGGCAGACGCGGCTACAGTGTCTGTAGTGGAGCCCTAACATTAATCGCCTGGGACTGCAAAGCGACCATGCTCTTGAACAGTTCTGTTTGCTCCTTCATCACGCTTATCAGTTCCTCGGTGTGTGTTTTCAACATCTGCTGGTACTCAGCTCTGAATGCTCTGGTCGCAGAGGAGGATTCCTGTGCAGTTTTCAAGGACTCCTGTGTAGCTTTCAACACGTCCTGAAACATATCCTCCCTGTTCCTTCGTGCACGCTGCCGAATGTTTCTCATTCAGGCAGCAGGGGTAGACAACGGCCTTTTCAAGGTCTGTTCTAAAAAAACAAATAATTGTCAAGCTGCTGTTTACACATAGCCAGGATAAGAAAATTAAACTTCCAGTAGCACATTACTCTGGAAGGTACAGTGCGGTCAACACCCTATGCCTTGCTGAAGTGGACAAGGTACGTCCTAGTAGACAGCTTTACTGGGGGCTAATAATCAGCATTGGGCACAGAGATGGAACCAGATATCGCTCTCCTCAGAGTGCCCCTGCTTGCTAGAATACATCTCCTACATGCCGCGGGCAGTCAGCCGGGACCGTATGCTGCAGAAGTGTTTGCAGCCATGGTTCCCAGGGCTGTGCTTTGCAGCTGGCGGGGCAAAGTGTCCGTCTTTGGGAGCGTTGGCACAAACGCCATCCCATCCAATCTGAGTACTAGGCTCTGGAGGTACATTGAAGAATCATTTACTGACCTACATGCAGATGATTACTTCACAATCATTGCTTGTGTTGATGCCCTCCTCATGGATGGGGAGTAAGGAGCGTGCACAGCTGGGAGACACAGCAAGCACCCCCGCAACGCACAGTGATATTTTAACGTGAGATAGACTTTTAGCATTACAAAGCAGAAACTTACCAGAGCCCCCCTCAGCTGTCAAGGGACATGCTGCAATTCATGTCTTCTAGAGAGGACGTATCAGCGGGGGTGCAGAACAGCTCCTGGCTACACGCTGCGTCGCTTTGCCCCGGGTTCTCCTCCGTCTCCCCCACCACCTCCTCAAGGTCCTCATCCAACTCTGTTGTGGCATTGACTTCATCTGTGGTTACAGATGTGTCCACTGTGGTGTTTGGAGTTGTTGTGGGGTCACCACTGAGGATGGCTCCGATCTCCTGATAGTACCTGCATGTAGCAGGCGCTGATCCTGATCGCCGGTTTCCCTCCTTCGCTCTCTGATAGCTTCTTAGCTCCTTCACCTTTGATCTACACTGCAATGTGTCTCTATCATAACCTTTCTCCGTCATTGCCTGAGAAATCATGCCAAATGTGTCGTAATTTCGTCTGCTGCCGCGAAGCTGCGCCTGCACAGCGGACTCTCCCCAGATGCTGATCAGGTCAAGCACCTCTGCCGTGGACCAAAGGGGTGCGCGTCTTCCGCGACGGGTCGCCATTGCTACTGGAAACGCTGCTGCACTCCAATGCACTCCACGAGGAAAAGACCAGGAAATGAAACTGATGAAATATTTGAAAATCCCGGGATTCAACTGTGGGCGGGGACAGTTTCGTCACTGCCAAAGAGCGGGCGGGGGGAAGTCCAGAGAGGATGACTTGGGAATGATGGGACATTTCCGGAGGCCGATCATTGCATGGTAAGCGTACACACGAGCACAAACGCGCAACAGATGATACGCAACAGCTGTGTTACCACTTTCGTCGGAGTGGTTGTTGGATTGCGCTACAACAAGGCGCTTATCACGCAACATCAACGTTGCACGTCTGTACACTGTGCTAGTTAATGCGCGGTAATGGTTTTTAACGCGCAATACGGTGATCGTGTAGACAAGGCCTCTGTGTCTTTGTTTTAACAAACTGCTGACAGCCTCTCCCCTCACTGTCCTGTTGTGTGATTCTTTTCACTTCTACCTGAGCCAGGGGGGGCATTAGCATCCCCTTTGACATGTTAATCTCCAGCCACTGTGCTAGAGAGAGTCCTGAGAGTGTGAACCCTGTATCATGCTTCACATCTGTACATACATGTTGCTGTAGGAAACATGGCCCCATGGCAACCACGTGGAACACGTTCTGAGCATTCACAAAGGAACCTGGTATAGCGTAATTGGCATCAAATCCCACAGTTACACTGCAAAACTGAACAGAAAAGTTATACAGGTCATGCCCTAGAGCTGCATGGATGTGCGTCCCGTCACACCATTTACTGTTGGTTTTAGTTCCCTTTGCAAGGTCCAACTCTACTTGGCTTTTCTTATTTTATCTCTACAGATTCTGACCTCCAAGAGGTAGCTCTCCTTGCTGATCCCCCACCCCCCCTCAAAAAAAAAAAAGTGTCCATTAAGCTTGATTTCTGCAATTTCTAGATATCCTCCTTGAAATGCTCAGGGTATGATTCCCCCCTCCCTCCCTCCCCCCCAAGACTGAGAGCTTGCAGCTCCTTGAAGTCAGTTGGAGTTGTTGCTCAGCATTTCTGAAGATTGTGCTATAGAGGGAATGCAAAAATGAAGCTTCACAAATTTAGAGTTTAACCTGTCATTGAACCTTATCATTGAAGAAGGCAATATCAATAACGAATTATCATGTAAAATTGTAAGCAGCCACTTCAGGTGATATCAAGCATCAGTTTTTATTTTGCACAGTTGTCAATGCTTTAAAATTCTACTCGCCTTATAATCCAAATAATTTATTTTTTTTTTAAACAGGCAACTAAATTTCTTTAGGCTTTTCATTATCATACTAGTGGTAAGGAAGAGCAAATAGGTGTTTGTTTAGACTGGTAACTTGCATGACAGTTTTCTACAACTGCAGTAAAATTTACTGTGACACAGTATATTTAGGATTAACTAAGAAAAGTAGGTTTCAACTTCTTGCGTATAATCATAGCGCTAAACACATCTTCAACCTAAATTTTGCTTCCTTGATCATTTGACACTCTGCAAGAAGTCATTTTTTTAATTTCTGAGGAGTTGAACAACTTATTATTGGTGCTTTTCCCATCTGTCATATTGAAACCCCTGAATATCACAGCCTTTAATGGAACATGTATTAGAAATGCAACTGGTGATGCACATCAGCTTAATCCAAGCATAAATATAAGCACCTCTGGTTAAACCCCAGTTATTTTAACTTTTTAATACATAGGCTTCACTTTTCACCACAAAAAAGCAGTAGGTTTTTTAGGTTATTATTTTTAATACAATTACTTAAAAAAACTTATCTCAAAATATACTTTTATATTAAAAAAATGTCAAGCCTTTGTTTTTTAATATTCTCATTATCCTACCACCCATGTTTATGTTAATGGTTCTTCCCAAGTATGAATTTTCAGACTTGAACTTAAATTGTCAGCGTAGCTTATTGAATTTTTAATTGACTAATATTTGTTCAGTCAGTTCTTACTCTGTAAATGCAACAGAAGTCAGAGTTACACAGTCATTATTTTTAGTAGTATCTGCAGAACATTAGTTAGTGAAGTATCTTTTCTGGTCTAGATAAAAAGAATGAATACATTTGCTCTTTGTCATGGTTACTTAGCCACACGACTTTCTGTAGCAACAGTAATACAAAATTTCATTTCCCCCTTTTCCCTCCCTTTTCTTCAGTTTTCAGTGTGGATTGCAGTACAGTGGAATGTCCTCCTGTTCAACAAGTTGTTTGTCCACTGGATAGCTATGAAACCCAGGTCAGGCTGACAGCTGATGGGTGCTGTACTCTTCCCACAAGGTTTGAATCTGCTTTATTTATTTACTTTTCTTCAGTCTCTCACTTTATACAGTGTGTGTCATGATAGTCTCAACATTCTAAATTTAGGAAGATTCTGAGGTTAGTGTAGGTATTGGGGATGGTGAATATCTAGAACAATGGCCACCACTGTTCTCGCTTATCTTACTAAAAGTGTTCCTTACAAAAGATTGCATGAAGGAAACATTAAGATTACAAAGTGAACCATTCTGAAGTTAGAAAATCCCAGAGGTAAGGTTACACAAACAGCCATGACTCTTACCCTTGGGTATGTACGTTATAGTGCATTCTTTAATTATGTAATCACATCCTGTTATTTCTGTGGGACATAAGCCTTCATCCTTGTGCAGTGACTGAGAAAAATGGGTAATCTTTTTTTTTAAAGGAAACTTTTGAAAACAGAAGCGAAGAGGAAGGCTCTATGTAGTGCAATTACTGTCTACTAAAAAAATTAAAAGTATTTTATGGTAATTTTATTATATCTTGTAAGCATTTAAAATAAGTATCTAATTATTAGTAAATATTTTAAAATATATTTTATCCTCACTGTTCACTAGTTATTTTGCTAGCCTCCAAACTGAGGGCCAATTTTGTTACTCTGGCTTCAAGTTGCTATAGTTGCAAACAGAATGACAGATTTGCCAGAATGACACATGCAAAATTTGCAGACACATCTCCACTGCTACAATGCTGAACACACCTTTCAAGCTCCATAAGTCCCACACATGCATTGGTTTTGTTTTGTTAAAATTCTTGGTATGGACTTTCTGTAGCCTTAATCCCTATGCCAAATTTTGTGTGTGACTTGTGTAATTCTGATATTTTAGGATCTTGATAAAACCTTGTTTCTGTGGCATTCTCAAGAAGGAATGACTTTAAGCATAGACTTTTGCCAAGAAATGTGAAAAATACCTAGAAAACAAAAGTTGGGTTGATTCTTCAAAGTAGTCTTGATTCTACAATGATTTCTGTAATTGCTTGTGTTCTTCTAAGGGCTTGTTTGCATGAGCCCATGACATGCAGGTGCAAAATAGAATACTACCATGTAGACTAGCCCTAAGTGACTACACCCTGCTTTAAATGGATCACTCAATGCCAGCCGTGTAACTAGTGCCTGTTTGAGCTCGCAGACAACCTGAAACAACAGCTGCAAGGTGTTTGAACTACTCTTTTCATCTCAACTCTGAAACCTTTGGTCACTGGAAGACGGCCACTTGAATCCTCAGGGGGAATGAAAAGCAGTGGGAAAGGAAAAGATAAGCTGAAGTAAAATTATGAAGTATTCTAAAGTTAAAAATTAGGACCGTGATTTTTGATGTACAAGTTGAGGAAGGGATTTGAAGAGGCATGGGAGATGACTTCAAACATTTAGTTCAACTTCTCACGACATTGTCTCTAAAGATTTTTGCCTTATAAAATCCTGGAAGAAGAAAGAGGAACATGCTGAGAGTTTCTGTATAGGCATACATATGTATATGTTGTGGGTAGAGGAAGTCTTTTCCACAGGTTTTTAATTTTTTTTCATAAAATCATAAACAGGTACTTGCAATAAGTCTGTGACGTATCAGTTCAAAATTGCCTCCATCAGTTTAACAATTAGCCAACTTTTTTTAAATTGATAAAATGACAAAAAATCTGATTGTATTTTAATGAAATTAGTAAGGTTTTTTTTTTTTTTTGGTGTCCTGAAATAACTATCATTCATTCTATATGGTAACGAGTTCTTTCTCAAGTTTTAGCAGCAATTAATAAATGCAAAGTGACAGTACAGCTATAGGACATTTGGAGTATTGAAGTGGGGGAATTAATAGAGATATGAATTCTAGGTCATTGACTTCAGACAGCTGGCACATTATGTGGAAGGGAGAGACACTTCAGTTTCACATGTGATTTTTCCAATTGGTAGAAAAGGTTTATAGTGTTCTTTTTTGGGAACCAGAAACCTGTCTGCCTCCCAGGAGCATTGTTGGTTTCTTTCAGGAAACAAGATAGTGCACATCTCAAAGCTGTACGAAAGAGGACCCTTTGACAATTGTTAGCTGAGTTTGTGTTCCTGGAAAGTAATTTAACAAAGGGATCTCTTCAACTTCCTGACACCCAGCATAAAAATAGCAGTAGTTAACATCTCTCTGTATGGTACAAATACATCCTTGAGCAAATCGTTCTTACACTTGAAATAGCCTTCAGACATGTTCCTGGGAAAAGTAGTGGATGATAGACACATGCCTGAATAAAGAGGCTTGTGCTTAATATCATATTAATTTATAATGAGAAGCTACAGATAGACATAGTCAATTGTGATGTAAAGTGGCATTAATATTTGAATTGAAAATAGCCTCAGCTTTTCTGCCTGGAATGAAATTCCCGATTTGAATCTCTAGATATATTATTAGATAGTTAGTGATACAGTGAGCTCTGTGAGACACAGGTAAAGACAGTCTCTTCTCTGAAGACTCTGTTGGATAAGAATATATTTTAAAAGAACAAACGTACAGGGAACACATTCTCATATTCTTATTAGCATAACTTGATTTTCTTTCATAGCACGATAAGTGAAGGCACGATAAATTAGCAATGTGGGAGCAATTTGGAGGAATCCAGTGCTTGTAGATTTTTCATTTCTATGAGCTGGGAATATTGCCTGCTTCCTTGCAGATCTCTCAGAAAGGTTTTTCTTTGGGTGTGAGATTTTTGGCCAATTTTTGTTTGTCTAGTAGGAGGCAGAATGGAATGTAGGGAAAGTTTGGGTCCTTTCCACATTTTGCTTAAGGGGGAAAATTTGAGGGTACCACAACACAACTCAAAAACGCAAACAAAGTGAAAGAAAAGAAATTAACAAAATATAATAGTATTAAACCTAAAAACTGTAAGTGCTCTCTGCATCTGTTTGAAGAGTTGCATTGTCACAAGTCCAGCATGGGGAAATACTCTGCCTTAGATCAGTAATAGGAATAGAGTTCAGTATCTCATGACACAACAAGTGAAGAGGGAGACTTACAATTTTCCAGTTACTAACACCTGCCTTGAGCAGTAGTTAATTTTCTTATCCCTGCATTTACAATGCTATCTATCAAGAGCCATATAGATTGTAAATTGACAATATTAATTATTAAAACCTTTAACAGCACAGACATGATATACTTTCATATCCAACTCCAAGAGCCTTGTCCTGATGTATATCTGTTTTTGAACATTATATGCTTTTGCATAATTTTATAATTATACATTAGGGCATCTGATTCATTGCACCTTTCTGTGCTGAACCCTAAGATGTGGAACTTACTCCCCTTTGAATATTGTCTCAGTCTCTCTCTCCATACTGTGGAAAAACTTCTAAAATTTTTCCTCCTAAAAAGATATTTTTGGAATGACTAACTTTTGGTTTCATTTTTAAATGTTTTCAAAACATTAGTTGCTCGATGTCAGGGCTTACATGTAGAACTATGCAGAAACTGGAATTTTTTTCTTCTGGGAAATCCCATGATTTCAAAATTTGTTTTTGTTCTGATTTATAATGAAAATGAAGAATTTTGAACATTTCCTTTAAAAAAAAAAAAAAAAAAAAAAAAAGAATTGGGTAAAAAATTGGTTCAAGTCAATGGAAATGTTTTTGATTCTTTGACTTTTAATTAAAAAAAATTTGATTATAAAATAAATGTCTAAACAAAGACATTGTAAAATAGGAAATTGAAACTGTTATAGAAATAGCCACTTTTTTTTCAGTTTTTTCAAACTCAACACATTACCACAAAGTTTGTTTCAATAAAGCAGTGTTTTCTAACCAAAAAATGTTCTACCAGCTCTAGATGCGCAATGATTTCTTCAGTGATCTTGACCCATTGCTATTATCACATGACTGTCCTCATTTTTCATTTGACAGACTCCCATGTAATAAATACTTTTTTTAAACAATCCAGTTGGTCTGCATTGACTGTTTTCTACCTTCATCTAGTCACTCTAATGCAGTGGTTTTCAAACTTTTTTCCTCAGGACCCAGTTGAAAAAAATCACTTATGCCCACGACCCAACAATTCCTTCTTTAAGCAATGCAGTCCAGTCTTTTGGTGGCCGCAGCAGGGGTGGCACGACCCAGTGCCTGACGGTCTGCAACCCAGTACTTGGTCTCAACCCTTAGTTTGAAAACCACTGCTCTAGTGCACTCATACTTTTTTTTTCTCATGCTTCCCTTTCGGTGGCTCGAAATTATTTCATTTGCTCTAGTCTTCACTTTTCCCTTGCTGTCCCTTGTCACATCTCTGGTAGCTCTAAATCTCTGTAATCTTGAGTTCCATGGATAATTTTTAAGAAATCATGATATAAAGGTAAATTCCAGAAGACTGAAAGAGTGCTAATGCGGTGCATTCCAAAAGGGGAAGTGGCTGGATGATACAGGTAACTGCAGGTCAGTGAGCCTGACTTCAGTCCCAGACAAAATAATGGAAAAAGTTAATGCAGGATTAAACTAAAAGAGTTAAATATTAGACCAGGGATCAGCAACCCCCAGCATGCGTGCCAGAGCTGGCACGCCGCACCGCTCAGGCTCCCCTGCTGGCCCTGCAAACCGTGCGGCCAGCAGCTGCGGCGTGTGGCTGAGGGCTCCTGCTGGCCCTGCCCGCTGCTGGAGAGCAGGAGGGGAGGGGAGGGGAGCGGGTCGCATTGCCCCAGCCCGCCCAGAATTGTGCCGTTGCCGGCGGTGGTCTCTGGTTTCTGGCCCCAGCTCCAGCTGGCAGCGGTGGCTCTGGGTGGGCCGAGCCGACCTGCCCTCTTGTCGGCCATGGCCTGGGTCGGCAGCGACGTGGCTCTGGGTGGGCCAGGGCAACGTGGCGTGACCCCCTCCGCTCCCCTCCCTTTCTGCCGTCCAGCAGGGGTCGGAGCCAACGGGCCATCAGCCCCGCGCCAGCCCTGGGGCGGGGAACCGGAGACCACCCGCCGCCTGATGCTGGCCCTGGCCCTGGCCCTGGCCGGCAGGACACCTAAAGCTTGGCCCCACCCCACCCCCCTTTTGGCTCCTCCCCCAGCACCTGCTCAGGGTGCAGTGGGCGGGGCTGGCACAGGGGCCGGCAAAGGTTGCTGACCCCTGAATTAGAGGATACATGCCCCATTCAGTAAGGGATCTACACCATCCCTGATCCTCTTCTTGTTACTGACATACTTGTAGAACACCTTCCTGTTATCCCTCACATTCCTTGCTAGCTGCAACTCCAGTTGCCCTTTGGCTTTTCTGATTTTTATCCCTGCAGTCCCGCGCAATATCTTTATGTGCCTCCCTTGTCATATCTGTAGATATGTTAAACAGAGGAGTAATTAGTAGGAGTAGGGAGGGGATTTTTTCTCTGTATGCAGCATTGGTGAGACTGATCTTGGAATGCTGCAAACAGTTCTGGTATCTAAATTTTACAAGGGTGTTGAAAAATTGTGGATTCTTCTGCATACTCTCTGAATATCAGTTGATGGCTGGAGACAGTGCCTTACAGTTAGAGTTCAATCTCTTCAGTTTATCAAAAAGAAGACTGAGAAGTAACTTAGATATCGTGTAGAAGAACCCATATAGGGAGAAAATACTTGGTAGCAAAGAGCTCTTTCATGTAGCAGAGAAAGGTGTAAGAGCCAATGAGCAAAAGCCAAAGCCAGGCAAATTCAAATTAGAAATAAAGCACAAATAAGTAACAGTGAGGGTGGTTAATCACTGGCTCAAACTGTCAGGGAAGTGGTGGATTCTCTTGTCTCTTGATGTCTTCAGATCAAGACTGGATGCCTTTCTGAAGGATATACTTTAGTCAAACACAATTTATGGGGCTCAGTACAGGGTTAACAGTATGAAATTTAATGGCCTGTGTTATTCAGGAGGTCAGGCTAAATCAGTATTTTTCAACCTTTTTGTTACCAGAGACCAGCTTGCTGCCTTCTTAAACAGTGTCAGGGAGACCTCAGAGGCCAACGCTGGTCCACAGACCAGTTGTTGAGAAACACTCGACTAGATGACTTTTGGCTTTACAACGTATACATCTCTGAGCTCCCTCATTGCTTTTGAACTTTGAACACACTTACGATTTCAGTCCTCCTCCTCCTCTCTTGCTCCGATCCTCTCTGACAAAGTGGGATAGTTTTATGCTACCTCTCACATGGTTTACAGAGATCAATGGAAATTCATCTTCATCCTAAATCTATGTAATACTACAGAAAACATTTTTTTCCCCTGTCTTTTCTTCAGTATCTGTAGGAAAGTAGAGTCACAAAGATAATGCTGGGTCAATATCCAACTCCTTTATTTACTTAATAATAGCTCCTGCAGTGCCTGCTCACTGACAAACATCCTGCTGGTAGAGTAGCTGTAACACTGGAAGGAAATATAGATAAGAAGCTAGTCAGTTCGTTTCACTGTATCTCAGAAAACAGTAATCTGCTTGATTCATGATTTTTTAATAAAAGAACATAAGAGCAAGAGGGGTCTGGCTAGGAAGCAGGATTCAAACAACTAGTGCATGCCCGTGTGCTGAACCCTGGCTTCTTTGAAGGTGCTATCTTGTTCTCCAGAATCTCAGCTTTTTTTTTTTTTTTTTTTTTTTTTAAAGCAAGTTTATAGCTCTTATGACAGAGGGGAAAAAATGTGAACTAAGTGTAATCAAAGCAGATGAGTGGGCAGAACCTGGAATTTTAGCACTGAGAGGTGTGAACTGGCCCACTATGCTCAGTGCTGGTTAACTCAGTTGCCTGGTGATCATTTAGATATCAACATCTTTAACTGTTCCATTTTTCATATAAGAGAGGAGGGAGTGTAACTGATCTGCATAGCTTTTTCTGAGTGATGCTAATTTTGCTGGCAAAAGTGGGGTGGTATTTGGGAGATGCGATCGCTACTTCCCCCCCCCCCCCCAAATCAAGGAGTCAAGTTCAAGTAGCCTAGCAGAGCCCATGGTCATATTCAAGTCCCAAGGGAGGGATAGCCAAGTTCAAGGAGACTCTTGGAGTCCAACAATACTTGCAACCATATTTTAAACATCTCTAGAGTCTAAAGTTTGTGTTGATTTGGATTATGGGAATTTATTTTGCATTACTGTGCCTAAATATCTTTGAAAATCTGGTCTAATGAGATCCTTTAGTTCTTCTTCGAGTGATTGCTCCTGTCCATTCCACCATAGGTGCGCGCGCCGCGTGCACGGACCTCCAGAATTTTTTTCCCCTAGAGTACCTGTGGGGTCGGCTGAGGCATCCCCTGGAGTGGCGCCTCGGCACCGCTCTATATAAGGTTCAGCCGATTACAGGTCCTCAGTTCCTTCTTACCATCCTGACAGTCACTGGAACAACTGCTCGCTGTAGCTAGCAGCTTCCCCATAGTCAGTTAGTTTAGGTTATTTTGGGTGCCCATTAGTTTAGTTAGGTAGCTACTTCTGGGAAACCCTCCGGTGTGGAGGACATTGCCCGCTCAGTGCTGGGGCATGCCTGGCTTCAAGGCGTGTAAGTCCTGCTGGAAACCTATGCCTCTGGATGACCCACACCAGTCCTGCCTTGACTGCCTGGGTGAGTCACACCTCCGAGAGAAGTGCAAGATCTGCAGGGGCTTCTGGCCTAGGACCCAGAAAGACAGGGAGCACAGACTGAAGCTCCTCCTAATGGAGGAAGCCCTATGTGTCTCAAGGTCAGCGGACCAAGAGTCCAGTATGGCACCGTCGGCATGGAGCGCACAACCGGTGGTCAGAGGGATGCCGAAGCTGTCGCAAAAGCCTCTGCACCGTCATCCCTCGGCACCAAAGGCCCCGGCACCGTCCCACTGGCACCAATACCTCTCCCTCAGCGAGGAAGAAGAAGAGGGCGGACAGGGGTCTCTCCCCGGCCAAGGTGACAAAGGAGGCACCACCTTGGCCACCCCGATTCGACGCTGCAGGCTCCGGCGCCTGGTAGGGTGCCGTTGAGCCCGGTGTCTGTGTCCTCCCCGACGAGGGGTATTCTGGAAGAGGACCTCCAACTCCCCTCCACGCCTGAGACTTTCGAGGCAGTGAGGGACCTAATCGAAGAGACAGCGCTCGCCTACTCCGGCACCCAGAGCTTCAGGGAAGTCGAGAGGCAAGCCGGCGCTAATACACCCAGAATCCCCCCAGTACTGGTCGCCAGCTTCACGCCCGGCACTGGCGAGGGATTGCTGCCAAGGCAAAGAGGGAAGCAGACAGCCACGCCATCAGCCTGGCACTGCTCCCGGATGCCATCAGTCATTGTGGCTGCAGCAGGGGCCCCTCGGTACTGCTCCCCCAGACCCAGCACAGAAAGGCCTAAATCTCGGCACTGAGCCTCCCCAGCACTGTGCGAAGCCATGGGCAAGAAGGGCAGCTCTAGATCACACTCCCCGGTGCCACATGGTACTGCGCCTCTCTGGTCTCCCCGGAGCTACCTTTACTCTGAGTCGGAGGATGAGTCATTGGCCTCAGGTCAGACCGACCATTCCAGACGAGGAAGGGATGGCCAATCGTCTTCCCAATGGTCCCCACATTGGCAGATGCCACATGAGTGGCTGTTTTGGACCCTGTGGGCATACCACCAGGCCCAGGGGCCTAGTGCAGCCAGATCCTATTCGGCTCCAAGCTTGCGACCTCAACCCTCCTGCACAACCAGTATCCCGCCAGAGGGGGAGGGTGGTTTGGAACCTGAATCAACTGGGAGAGGCAGCAGAGCCTTGACTCAAGTGGAGTCCACAGCCCAGGCTCCCAGCACCGTGGAGAGTCTTCACCAGGAACTGTCAGAGGAATCCTTGTCATCACCCCCTGATGAGGCAGTTGCTGGGGGCTAACCCTGCTGCCATTCCTGAAGACAGCAGGACTCTTCAGGAACTGCTCAGGAGGATGGCCAGGAACATGGATCTCCAAGCGGAGGAGACGTACCCTATGGTGGACATCCTGCTGCTGGAGGGCCCTGCCAGGGTGGCCCTGCCACTCATAAAAACCATACAAAACACCACCGAGGCTCTGTGGCACACCCCGGCCTCGATTCCACCAACAGCCAAGAGGGTGGAAAAGAAATACTTTGTGCCAGCTAAGGGTCATGAACGCTTTTATTCACATCCCATGCTGGGCTCCACAGTGGTAGCAGCAGCCAATGAGAGAGGGGGCAAGGTCACCAGGGGCCTACAGCAAAATCCAAGAATGCCAAAAAGCTGGAGTTGTTTGGATGGAAAGTCTACTCTACCGCGGGGCTCCAACTTAGGATCGCCAACCAGCAGGCGATCCTTAGCAGATACGCGTACAACTCCTGAGCATCCTTGGAAAAATTCTCGGACAAGATAGACCAGGAGTCAAAGCCTGAATTCTCCAACGCGCTCACGTAGGGCAAAGTTATATCCCGGACTCTCCTTCAGTCGGCCCTTGATGCAGCTGACGCAGCGACTAGGGCCATGGCCTCCAGAATCACAATGTGGAGGAGCTCCTGGCTCCAGGCCTCTGGCCTCCCTCAGGAGGTGCAGACGACCATACAGGACCTCCCCTTTGAAGGCCCGGAGCTGTTTTCCACACAAATGGACTCAAAGCTGCAGACTTTGAAGGAATTTAGGGCCATGCTAAAGTCGCTCAGGTTACACACTGCAGCCTCGCAGAGAAGGCCTCGCCCCTACCAGCGTAGACAAGACACAGACCGTAGGAGGGGTCGTAGCGGACGCAGAAACGGCCATCGCCCCTCTGGACTAGGACAGGGCAGCTCGTGCCAGAACCCAGGCTCCAAGAAGGCCTTTTGAGGATATGCTCGAGGACCTCATACCAGACTCCACCGCGGAGCCTTCCACCCTGCCTTTTTCCAACAGACAATCCCGGTTCCACTGTGCTTGGTCACAAATTACATTGGACCAATGGGTTCTCTGCACAGTGCAGCAGGGCTATTTGCTCCAGTTTTCCTCCTTACCCCGCCCCCCCAACCCTCCTTCCACCCCATCTCTCCTCAGGGAGAGCATATCCCCTCTCACGAGCATATCCTGTCCCAGGAGGTGCAGTCCCTGGTGGACAAGAGAGCGGTAGAGGAAGTGCCACAGGAGCGGAGAGAAAAGGGGTTCTATTCTCAGTATTTTCTGATCCCCAAGGCCAACGGTGGTCTTTGCCCCATCCTTGACCTCCGAAGACTCAGTTGATTCTTCCGCAAGGTTGGTTGGTTGGTTGGTTGGTTGGTTGGATGATTTCGATAGCATCCATAATCCCCTCCCTGGATCCGGGAGAGTGGTATGCCACCCTTGGTCTTCAGGACACCTACTTCTACATTGCAATAGCCCCTCGCCACCGGAGGTTCTTGCGATTTGTGTTGGCAGGCAAGTCTCTGCAGTTTACAGTCCTTCCCTTTGGTCTGGGCAGTGGTGCCGCGAGTTTTCACCAAATGTTTGGCAGTTGTGGCGGCTTTCCTCAGGCGGAGAAGAGTCCAAGTCTTCCCATACTTGGATGACTGGTTGGTATGAGGTCGCTCTAGCGAGGAGGTAGCGAGCAGTCTGAAAGTGATTCAGGACCCTTTCAGTTGCCTAGGGCTTCTCATCAACTATCAAAAGTCCACATTCATCCCGTTGCAGAGGATCGAGTTCATAGGGGTGGACCTGGACTCGAGGGCGGCAAGGGCATCCCTCCCTGACTCCTGATTCCTGGTCATAAGGGACATGATACAGGGCCTGTAGAACCACCCACTCACCACCACGAGGTCATGCCTGAGGCTGGTGCGCCACTTAGCTGCATATACGTATGTAGTCGGGCACGCGAGGCTCTGTCTGCGCCCATTCCAGGCATGGCTAGCATCAGTTTACCGGCCCACTTGCAACGACCTGGACAGTGTAGTAACTGTTCTGCCATGGATTTTAAAGAAGCTGGAGTGGTGGTGCCAGAAAGAGAACGTCTGTGGGGGTCTCCCTTTCCACGCACCCCAACCCTCAGTTACTCTTGTGACAGATGCTTTGGATTTGGGGTGGGGGGGCCCCATCTTGGCCACCTCAAAACTCAGGGCCTTTGGGACCAACAGCAAGTCCAGTTGCACATAAATGTCAAGGAACTCAGAGCCATACGCCTAGCTCTCCAGGCTTTCCGGGACAAGCTGGAGGGCAAGGTTCTGGCAGTTCAAATGGACAATACATCCACAATGTTCTATTTGAACAAAAAGGGTGATGCTCTCTCCTCTCCCTTGTGTCGAGAAGCCCTCGATCTCTGGGAGTTCTGCATCCACTACTCAATCCACCCAATAGCATCATACCTCCCGGGCTGCCAGAATTCGATAGCCAACAGTTTGAGCAGGAAGTTCATGACACACGAGTGTTCCTTGAAGCCCTAGATCTTGACGGAAGTGTTCCGGAAGTGGGGGCCTCCCCAAATAGACATATTTGCCTCAGATGAGAACAAGAAGTGTGACCTCTTCTGCTCATTCGGGGCGCGCGGCCAGGGTTCCCGGGGGGGGGGATGCCTTTGCATTGCACTGGACAGGGGGGAGGGGCTATGCTTTTCCCCCTACACCATTGGTCCACAAAGTGCTGGTGAAGGTCAGGAGGGACAGGGCCTCGATTATCCTGGTCACACCAGCGTGGTTCTCAACCCTGCTGGACCTTTCAGTCGTAGATCCCATAGGACTCCTTCTCATCCTGGATCTTCTCACACAGGAGGGGGGCAGGCTTCTGCACCTGAACCTCAAGTCGCTGCACCTCTAGGCATGGAACCTCTTTGGTTAGCCCCCGAGGAGTTGCATTGCTCAGAAGAGGTGCAGAGAGTGCTGCTCAATAGTAGGAAGCTGTCAACTATGGCCACATACAAGTCTAAGTGGACGAGGTTTACAGTCTGGGCGACAGAGAAAGGGTTCGCCCCGGAGTCAGCTCCAATCCCGAGCATCTTGGGTTATCTCTGGGAGTTGAAGACTGGGGGGGCTCTCCACTTTCTCGATTAAAGTCCATTTGGCAGCGATCTCAGCGTTCCATGCGGGAGTCGAGTGCATCCCGATCTTCTCCATCATAATGGTCAAGCGCTTCCTAAAAGAACTAGATAAGTTGTTCCTGTTGTTGCGTCCGCTAGTGGCACAGTGGGACCTGAACCTTGTTCTTTCCAGATTGATGGGGCCGCCCTTCAAGCCACTAGCATCCTGCTTGCTGCTTTATTTGTCTTGGAAGGTGGCATTTTTAGTGGCCATCACGTCGGCCAGGAGAGTGTTGGAAATCCGGGCTTTGGCATCAGAGCCGCCATATACTGTTTTCTTTAGGGACAAGGTCCAGTTGCGCCCGCACCCTGCCTTCCAGTCTAAGGTGATCTCGCAGTTCATTGCTAGCCAGGACATCTTCCTGCCCGTGTTCTATCCTAGGCCGCACGCTTCAGAAAGAGCGCAGGCTGCAGACGCTTGATGTACATAGGGCTCTGTCTTTTTATTTGGACAGGATTAAACCCTTCCGCAAAACATCTCAGTTATTCGTCGCAGTGATGGACAGGATGGAGGGAGAGCTGATCTCTGCTCAGCGCCGCTCCTCCTGGATAGTGGCATGCATCCGCGAATGCTACAGCCTGGCAGGGGTGCGCCTTCTGGAGATCAAGGCGCACTCGCCAAGGATGCAGGTGTTGTCAACCGCCTTTCAGGCCCACGTGCCATTGGTGGATATTTGCAAGGTGGCCACGTGGTCCTCCATCTACACCTTTGCTGCGCATTATGCAATTGTCCAGCAGTCGAGAGAGGACGGTGCGGTGGGCAGAGCGGCCCTGCACTCAGCAACGCTGTAACTTCCAACCCTCCTCCTAAGGTAAGTCTGGTGAATCATCTGTCTTGGAATTGACAGGAGCAATCACTCAAAGAAGAAGAAATGGTTACTTACCTATAACTAGTGTTCTTCAAGATGTGTTGCTCCTGGCCATTCCAATTCCCTCCCTCCTGCCACACTTCGGAACGAGGGGAAGAAGGAACTGGGGAGCTGGGGTCAGTTGAGATTCATATAGAGTGGCGCCGGGGTGCCTCAGCTGACCCTACGGGAACTCTAGGGAGAAAAGTTCCGGAGATCCATGCACACAGCGCGTGCACACCTATCTTGGAATAGCCAGGAGCAACACATCTCAAAGAACACTAGTTACAGGTAAGTAACAGTTTCTTCCTGGGAATTGGTAGATCTCATGTTAACCCATCTGGTTTTTTGCTTGTAGATTGGAGGAAGAAAACAAGTTCTTTCTTTTTTTCTACTCCTGACTGGTTTCTCACCTGTGTATGAGCTATTCCAAGTGAAGAAAATATTCTCTTTGCACCGTCTAGCTAAACTGAAATCAAAATAATCATGTCAAAAGCATTTCTGTACCGCCAAAATGGAAAATAGTTACATTTGGAAAAATGTAAATACCAGCTTTTGCTCCATTGTAAAGACTAAAAGTTACTTAAAATACATGATGCTGACATTTATAAAGTTTGAGGACCTCAAAAGTTAGATGTTTTTCCCCTGATTCTGTATATAATTACAGCAACACTCTTTTAATTCCTAAAATTTGATTAAGGCTTATTGATTCAACGTATTTTATGTATTTAAATCTATCTTTCTCCTTTGATAGGATTAGTGGTCTAA
The DNA here is from genome assembly GCA_007922175.1 of Pelusios castaneus. NCBI lineage: Eukaryota > Metazoa > Chordata > Testudines > Pelomedusidae > Pelusios > Pelusios castaneus. The sequence goes on along the minus strand of ML685790.1, from coordinate 5,220,622 downwards.
TGTATGGGGGCAAACTGTGGACATATGTCTTGATTTTAGAAAGGCTTCCACATGACATTTTCATAAGCAAATGGGGAAATGTGGTCTAGATGAAATTATTATGAAGTGGGTACATTACTGGTTGAAAGACCATACTCAGAGTAGTTATCAATGGTTTGCTGTCAAACTGGGAAGATATGTCAAAGTGGTGTCTTGCAGGGGTCTGTCCATGTTCTAGCACTTCTCAATATTTTCATTAGTAAGTTGGATAATGAAGTGGAATGTATGCTTATAAAAGTTGAGAGACAAGGTAGGTGAGATTAATATATTTTTATTGGATTATTCTGTATAAACTCGAAAGTTTGTCTGTCTCACTAACAGAAATTGGTTCAATAAAAGATATTACCTCACCTATCCTGTCCCGCTAATATCCTGGATACAACATGTCTACAGCAATGCTGCATGTAAAACTTGCAAAAGCCAAAGCTGGGAGGGGTGGCAAGCACTTTGGACAGTGGGTTTAGAATTCAAAACAACTTTGATAAATTGGAGAATTGGTCTGAGATTAATAAAATGAAATTCAGTAAAGAGGAATACAAAGTACTGAGCTTAAGAAAAAAATTGAATATACAATTACAAAATGGGAGCCAACTGTTTAGGCAGTAGTACTGCTGGAAAGGATTTGAGGGTTATAGGGTTCACAAATTGAATCTGAGACAACTATACGATGCAGTTCAAAAAAAAAACCTAATATAATTCTTGGCTGTATTAGCTGGAGTGTGGCATGTAAGACACAGGAAGCAATTATCTTGCTCTGCTAGGCACAATTGGAGTACTATGTCCAGTTATCCATGCCACACTTAAGAAAGAAGGGGTAACTTGGAAAGAGTCCAGAAGGGAACTGCAAAAATAAGATTTAGAAAACTTGACCTATGAGGAAAGATTAAAACAACTGGTAGTGTGTAATGTTGAGAAACGAAAGCGGAGGAGAGACCTGATATCTTCAAATACAGAACTGTAGATTCATAGAAATTTAGGGCTGGAAGGAACCTTGAGAAGTCATGTAGTCCAACCCTTTGTGGTGAAGCTGGTCCAAGTAAACCTAGACTATCCTTGACAGGTATTTGTCCATTGTCCAGGTGTTCTTAAACCCACTAGTGATCAGGAGTCCACAACCTCACTTGGAATTTTATTCCAGAGTCTAGCTACCCTCAGAAATGCTAAACATTCCTATGCCCTTCATGCTTTGACCACCCTTCCAGAAAACATGCTTCCATGCTGATTGTGCTAGTTAAAAGAATACTTTAATTCAATTTGTGACTGAAGTCCTTGGGTGAGAATTGTATGTCTCTTGCTCTGTGGTTTTACCCACATTCTGCCATATATTTCATCTTATGGCAGTCTCGGATAATGACCCAGCTCGTGTTCGATTTAAGGACACTTTCACTGCAGATTTGAAAAGATGCAAAGAAGATACCAGTGTGAGATTTCTAAAGATAGCTATTACACGTGATCCAAGATTTAAGAACATGTGGTCAGAAGTCTTAAAAGAGTAAAACTCCTGTGCAGAAACTACAGAACCCAAATCACCTAAAAACATCAACCTTCTGTTGTGGGTCAGATAAAAAAGAAAATCAATCTTTTGTTGGTGGCCTCTTGCTCAGATGAGGAAAAATGATTGTGCATCAGTCCACATTGCATTGGATCATTATCGAACAGAATCCCTTTTAAGCATGGAAGAATTTCTTCTGGGTTGGTGGTAGAAGCATGTGTTTAGTATACATGCATACATACAGTTTTTAGTAGATCTGACATGGAAATATGTTGCAAGGCTGGCTACAACAGTGCCATGGAACCTTCTTCCTTACAACGTCATCTGAAAGTGAGAAGACGGAGGCAGCATTATCTCCTCTAAAAGTAAACAAGCTTGTTTTTCTTAGCAATTGGCTGAAAGAAAGTGGGACTGAGTGGACTTGTAGGCCCTAAAGTTTTAGATTGTTTTATTTTTTGAGTGAAGTTATTTTTTATATAATTTTACACTTGTAATGTCAACTTTCAAGATAGATTGCACTCCAGTATTTGTATGAGGTGAACTGAAATATTTCTTTTGTTTTTTACAATGCTAATATTTGTAATAAAAATAATTATAAAGTGAGTACTATACACTTTGTATAGTGTTGTAACTGAAATCAATAATTTTGAAAATGTAGACAACATCAAAAAAGTTAAATAAATGGTATTCTGTTAACAGAACGAGTAATCACTTGGCGACCGTAGCTGTTACTTTTTCTACATCCAGAACAATTGATCCCCATCCTGTTTATAAAAGCCCTTAATTCATTTGAAGACTTTTATCAAGTCCCTCCTCTATCTTCTTCTGTCCCAAATCTGGAAGACAGAAGTACCCATTTTAGCTGATCTGTGAACTGTCTTAGTCAAAGAAAAGATGTTAAAAGGTTTTTTTTCAAGCCTCAGCGGCAGAATATGAAAATCATTTTCTGGAGGCTACGTACAGTATCATCTGCTAGAGGCTGCAGACAAAAGGTAGTGTTTGAGAACTCCTGTCAGCCAGACCTGATTATCACCTGTCTACTGGCCCCTCATTTAAAAACAAACAAACAAAAAACCATGGTTCTTGACTCTGATAATAAGAATATACTGGAGTAACTGAAAGTAAAAAGGAGAGAGAGAATTCCAAAGTGTGGAAATATGCAAAACTCAGAGACGGCATTTGGGGTAGGTGAAGCAGGCGGCCGCCTAGGGCCCCGAGTACTAAGGGGCCCCGTCAGTGGTCAGGGCCGTCGCCTGCTTCTCCTGCCAGTGATGTCACTGGCGCTGGGCATGCAGGGCATGTTCCCCGAGTCCCAGTGCCCCAGATCTAGCAGGGACCTGGGGCCCAGCCACCACCGGTGGCCCAACGCGCCGTGGATCCGGGCCCCTGCCAGGCCTGCAGTGGCCAGAACTGGGGCCCACTTGGCCGCAGCAGCCAGATCTGGCCCCCGACAGGGCTGTGAATTTGGGG
>ML685790.1:5113731-5217611 GCA_007922175.1 Pelusios castaneus | reverse complement strand
CGCAGAGGCCAGATCAAGTCCCCCGCCAGGGCCGCAGCAGCCAGATCCGGCCCCTGACAGGGCTGTGAATCCAGGCCCCGCAGAGACCAGATCCAGTCCTCGCCGGGGCCGCAGCAGCCAGATCCAATCCCTGCTGGGGCTACAGTGGCCAGATCTGGACCCCAACGGGGCTGTGAATGTGGGGCCCCCTGGGGCCCCACCGGCTGGATCCGGCCCCTGGCAGGACCATGGATCTGGGGCCTGCACGGCTGCTGCTGGCCTGACCTGGTCCTGGGGAGACGAATTGGGTCCCCCCTCCCAGGATGGATCAGGCCCCCCTGCAACGGATCGGGCCCCCCCCCCGTGGGACGGATTAGGGCTGGGTGGGGTCAGGTAGCCAGCGACCAGAGTCGGGGGGGGGGGGGGAGTGAGGGTAGCCCACGAGGGGGGGGGGAGGGAGGGGAGCAGGGTCACAAATGGGGACCCATGTGTGCCTGTAGGGGGCTCCACAATAGGCCTTCGCCTAGGGCCCCCAATAGCCAAAGGCTGCCTCTGGCAAAACTTAAAAGAGAAATTGATACTTCGGGAAGATAGATGTCAGTAGCAGAAAACCATATTAGCAGAACTCACAAGAGTACAAAAAAGGATTTGTGCTTTAAGTTGTGAGGGTGGTAGAAGGGAAAATGGAATGATGTTTTAGAAGAGATCACATACATACAGGCGAGGCCTCAAGGGCCGGAAAAGTACAAAGGAGGATTTCCAGTGAGAAATAGCTGATAAATTGTGGGGATCTGAGTACACATCCTCCTGCTTGTTATAAACAGGGCACGTAGGGTTCTTCTTTTTCAGAAACCAGCACCATCGTCCTCATTATGAGCAGTGATTTTTAGGGATTTCTGCTACAGGGATGCCAACAGAATTTTACCTGAGAATAGTTTTGTGGGTAAAATTGATTACCAGTGCTCCAGTTGACTCTTCGTTTTAATGAGAAAATACAAAAGAGAGTCTAGGCAAAAGTTAACCGTATATTGAGACAAAGAAATAGGGATTGTGCTATGTTTTGAGGCAAGGTTGATGCATTACTTACACAAATAACTATGTTAAAAGAACATTACTTGGGTGGCAAAGCAAATTCACAAAAGTTGAGAAACACTAGGTATATGGTTACCCATGTAACCTGGAAGAAATAACATGTGAGCACATAACTGAAGATTGTACCTGAGTGCATACACACAGAGGCAAAATTAAGGTTGAACAGGGATTGAGATATATGGGCCTGTCCTGTCCTTAGCTGTTTGGCTTCTCCTGCCCCATATGGTTTCCCTCAAGGAGGAAATAGGGTTCTGGGGCCATAGGTTAGGTTTTGGGATGGAGAAAGCCCCTTCCTCCCCATACAACCAACATTTTCTTGACCACAGATGAGAGAAAGAATATAGCTATTTTTAAGCTTTCATATCTGGAAAAAAAAAAAAGTTAAATGGAGTTTCATGGGATTAAGTGAAGACATTTCTGAAGGCTGCCCCCTTGCCAAATGTAGACAAAGAAAGGCCCTGCTGCAAACAATGGAGCACTTCTCAAAGAAATGTCACAAGAGTCTTTTACAGTGTAGAAAGTATTAGGAAACCTGAATACAGGGTTCACTATCATCTCTCCCTATGATAAAAGTAATGTTGTTATTTTGCACGTATGCAGTAGTGTAAGTTAAAAAAGTATACTGAAGCTTTTTCTCCTCTATTGACTCAGAGGAACTAGTAAATTACAAAACCTTTCCAAGACAAAAATGTCTAACAAAAGGAGAATTTGTATTTTGTGAATAGGAAAACTGGGGGTCCTATGGAGAGGAGAAAAGTGGGTCTTTGAATAAAATACAAATGGCTTTGAATATTATACAAGTGTAGGGGGGTTTCTATATGATGATTTATAATCTAATATCTGAATATGTGCTATGTCAGTGGTAGAAAGTGATTTCTTTCCCACTGGAAACTTTTTAGAGGAAATTTTAACAAAAAGTAATTTAAATATACGTAAATGTATTTTTGTGTTTTATATGTGAGTTATATTATCTTGGTGTATTGGATTCAGGATTTGAAGGAAACTGTATGGTAAGTGGGATGAATTAATTGTTTTTGCTTACCTACTTTCATATTTTTGGGTTCCTCATCTTAGTTTTCTGGTGTTTTAGTTGCAGGGAGGTAAGAAAAAAACATAGACTATAGCATGAAAGTTACTCGGATTTTGAACTCATTCATCTTTTATTTGGTCATTAGGTCATCAGATGTGGATGGAATTCTTACAACTATTAGTATTTGGCATAAAGTCTTTTGAATTTGTCAACACCCTCTTTCTAGACCAAGGGGAAAAATAAGAGTATTTTTGCTGTCTAAACAGCATAGATCTTTTCACATCTGTGTTACATTTTGCTTGGTTGTTTCCCATCAGACCTGTGGTTTTCATCTCCTTCCCTCAACAAGCTGCCGAAGAAAATCCTGAATGTCTCTTGATTATCAGAATAGAAACCTCTATCTGTTTTTGAACATCATTGGATGATGTTAGTCAGTTAACTCTTCCATATATGCACAGTCTCCTGGAAGATGAATGTTGATACTATGTTGAAAAGGCTTCAGAAGATGTTAACTTATGATTTATGAGTAATGTGTAAAATATGTGAAATATTGCCACCTTGTTCCATCACCAGCATTTTTCTTTTATTTAAGCCTGATTTTGGAAATGTTCTGGATTCCAATAATATTAGTGAGTGTTTTAATCTGGAAAAATCTTGGAGGAGGAAGACTCCTAAAAAATGTCCTTAATACACTGCAGTTTCTCTATTTTCTCCTGGTACAAAATGTTGTGAGTCTCTGCTCTGATTTTTCCATTGTTGGTAATTATAGGAGTAATACAATGAGCGTAGCTTTGAGAGCAATCACTTATAACACTGGATTTTATGAGTAATTTCTTGAGAGACGAGCATGTTGGAACTGGGATCAGTTTGGGTGAGGATTAGATATTATAGTCATTGATAAGGACCTCCTGAAAGAAATAATAATAAATGCCTCATGAAAAAGGAAAGGAAATGGACACCTATGATGTATCTATATAATATATATATACCTGTGTGATGTCCTTAAACAATATTTTCTTTAGTTTTGAAATCTGATTATTCCATAACAATAGGTATGGGAAGTTGGGAAGGTCAAAATTGGCAAGGAAAGCTGGATGTGATACCATATGTGGGAAAGAAGCAGAGACTTCTTAAAAGACTAGAAAGATTGAAGCAGGTGGGGGAAATGAACCATTGCAATGTTTGTTTCTAATTTAAACCAGCCAAGTTAATGAACAAGTTGTTTGGAGTTACTCAGAAACTCCTTCTACTTGGCTCCCTAAGAACTTGGTTTGATTCCATTCTCGTCACTCAGGTTTCTTTATTTAGCATACAGCAAATCTATGCTGAGTTGATTAGACTTGAGCGCTAAGGGGTGGGCATAGTGCCTGCCACACATTCAAAGTTGCACAATACACCTCTTCTTTTACATGCATTACATGGCATTACCTGTTTTCGGATTGGAATCAATCTCTGCATAGCATGCTCATTCTGTCTACACACTGTTTGTGTACAAATTACTCTACCTCATACTGTACCCTACATATCCTATCCATATCATATGTACTGTACCCTACATATCCTATCCATTGTTATATTGTCCACTGTAAATGGTTCCCTGGCTGTTCCACTTTATCTTAGATAGCAGACATTCTGTTTCCAGACTGCTGATCCATTTACCTCCCAAATCCTATCTCCCAGGAAGTGAGGCTTCACCCATGTCCAATTATTCAGCTCAAGCCAGACATACACAGCGGGGATCAGAAAGGGTGAAACAGTTCATAAATCTGACAAATGTGGAAAACCAAAACAGGTATATATCTGGTTGTTCTATGCCCACTAGAGATAGAAAATGATCGTTGTAAGGTTACATGGGTCAATAAAAAGAAAATCTCCGTTCAAATTTTGTCAAAATGTTTAAAGAGTGAAGTCAAGATTCTTAGGGGAAATAATCCCAATATGTAAGTGATCCTGGGAAAGGTGCTCACTTTTCTGCTGCAAATATTAATTTTACTCTGTTCCTGCATAGCAGAAGTAAAGGAAGTGGATGCACCATTAAGAATTGGGTGGTTATCCTTTGCTGTGATTAAATGTCCCATAGTAGTTCTCATTCATGCCTTTCTCTGTAGCACTGGGCCTGGCTCACTTGCTGGTTGAGTGTCTGTATTTTAAAGTCTTTAAATCATGATTTGAAGACTTTAATAACTCAGTCATAGGTTAGAGGTTCAATACAGGAGTGGGTGGGTGAGGTTTTGTGGCCTACATTGTGCGGGAGGTCAGACTAGATGATCATATTGGTCCCTTCTGACCTTAGAGTCTGTGAGTCTATAGTAAGTGCTGCAAGTATTATAGTAAAACTAATTACCATGATGAAGGAAATATCAGTTTGTTAATGATGTCCATTGTATTTACAGTATATTGTTAGTTAGCTGCGTTTTATGGTCATACATAAGGTTTGTTAGCTAGACACAGACTGACTTTCATTTCCAGATAAATTTGAAATGGAAAATGCTTTCAGGAAGAATCCTGTTCTTCTGAGCCTGTTAGTACATGGATAATATCAAAGGTGTGGGAATCGAAGAAAGTGTGAAGGATGGGTAAAGTAATATGAAAAAAAATTTTTTTTAGATATGTAGGCTAATTTTGTATTTTTTTAATTTTTTTTTTAAATTCATGATCACTCCTGCTTGTGGTAAGTGGTATTTGTGTTGCTGCAAGCTCAAAGGAGAACTTAAATTGTGATTCTCTTGGGGCAAGTGACTGAAGATGACATGGGAACAATCATTTTCAGTTCAGATGTTCTCAGATACATGGTTTTTATGACTGTCAACTCTGCAAACTCACTCTGAAAGTCAAACTTGGTTCTTTCCTTTTCACACACAATCACCGTTAATAAGACAGTTATACCTGTATTAATGCCGTTTGTTTCACCTGTAGTAATTCCATTGGTTTCAAATTATGCTGGAACTGCAGTCACATGAAAGGCTCATAAGTGTAACTCAGGGCATAATCTACCCTGTAATAAATTGCAGTTAAAATGTTACATTTTGTAGTGTATGTATATGAGCAATGTGAGTGAGATAAAATAATTGTAAATAACATAATGTCCTGATGTGCACATAGGATTCTTTGAATTTATTGACTTGTGCATAGTTGATATCTCCTGGTTAATAGATTATTATTACATGGAGGAGGAGGGCAGAGGAAGAGAGAAAAAACATTAAGGTTGTATAGCCAAATATTAAAAAGTTAGGAAATATTAGAATTAAAGTTCCTAATTTGTGACTTCATGTCTTATTTATTGCATGCCATCCTAAATCTGTACTGAATACCAAATTAATAAGTTTCTCATTGGCTTTTCTATGCAGTAGTAGCATTATCGTCAAAGTATTTTAAGTGCCTCACAGGTGTTGTTGAACTCTGCTTCCCAGAACCCTGAAGAAGGGAAAGTGATGGTATTCATTTTAGAGGTAGGGTGGAGAACCAACACAGATAAAGGCCAAAATTGTCAAAAGTGTCTATTAATTTTGCATGTCCAATTTCAGATATTATTCTTTCATTTTTTTCAGGGTACTTAACATTTTGATAGCTTTTAATGTGTTTAAAAACCAAAACAAAAAAACATCCATTGACTTCAGTGGATGTTGTGAGTGTTCAGCATTTATGTAAATCAGAACCTATATATCTTAGATTGGGAAACTACTAACTGAAGAACACGCATTTAGTGACAACCTGTGGAAATCTTGCTTTTAAGTGTTTTGCCCAACATCACATAGAAACTTCATAATAGGCAAGGATCCAATACCAGGTGGCATTCAGCTGTATTAACCACTTTCTAGTCTTGCAGTCCTATTCTAAGTTCCTCATCAAAAGAAGTGTATAGGGGGTTATGAACAGCCTCATTCACTACACAACCTTGATTCAGATCCAGAGCATGGTCCAGCCGGTGCATTGAAGGAGGCAAGAATCAAGGTATCTCTATAGTATATGTGCCCAAAGAGGACAAAGTAAGGTAGTACAGACAACCTTAATTTTATATTTCCTAATTTTTTATATCGGTTTTTTTAATATTTCCTAGGTGTTTAAAAGAACAACTGGAAAGAGGGAAACTCTATAATATGAAATCAAATTGATCTCTGATTGGTTATAAGTAGGGCTTTGCACCTTTGATCCTCACACACGTTCATCACTAATGCTAACAAAGTAACCCGTTGCAGTAATAAATAGACTAGGAGATTTCTAAAAAAAATTTCATTCCGTGTCAGGATGAAATAGAGATCTTACAGAAATTTTCATAAAAAACAAGAGAGATCCTGTTCGGTTAGAACTGATACATTCTCACAAAAAGTTTTGGCTTCAGCAAACTAACATTTTCTGACTCCTCTCTGCCTCTCCTTCCCCCAAAACAAACTCACTCCAACCAGTGCTAGGTATGAATTAAAAGCGGTACTTTGTTTTTCTCACAAAAAGTTCTGAAAAAAGTTTCTTACAAATTTTACATCAGAAGTTTTCAGTTTTTCTTTTTCCTTCCCCACTTTTCACCTTTTTCCTGGTGGCACATTGGAAAAAGGAAAATAAGGGTGTGAATTTGAAAGGGCAAACCCTGAAAATCAAAAGCTTTTGGCTCTCAAGAACTGAAGTTTTCAGGAGGCAAACAAGTCCATGTTTCATTCAAAACGTGTTTGAATGAAAAATGTAGACCAGTTCTATTTAATGGACCATCTTCAGAAATGTGTGAAAGAGTCGGACAGAGCTATTTAAGATGGTTTCAGAAGATTGACAGATTTAGTTATTGATCAGAATTCCTCCCTCATGGGTCTTTCAAGGTTTTGGATTGCCGAGTGGCCCTTGCATCCTGTGAGAGGTCTTGGTTTCTGGTCAGAAAGATGGTTAGAAAGATGTCATTATGCTCCTTCACCCATGGAAGTAGGATCAGGGCTTCTACATCCATTATTTCCTTGTCAACATATAACAAGAGAACGATTCACCCCATTTTAAACCTGTGATGCCTCAAAAGGCCATTACGCAATTGTAAACTTTGCTGCATCTCCATTGAATTCTACCTCTCAACAAGAAGACTTCTTTCACTCAGTGCAATTCAACAATATATGTACCTTGATATTTCCCATCACCTAGGTTGGGGCTGATTTCTCCACTTTGCCTTGGAAGATTCCTCTTTTAATTTCATTACCTTGCTTTGGTCTCTTTGATTTCCCAGGGTGGCCTTCAAGGTTTCTTTTTCAAGCAGTATCCCTATGGGTGCTTCATGGTAGGTATACTTGCATCCCTGCGCTACTGGTTGGAGAATTTTGGTAGTAGTGTTGGTTAGGGCTGCACGTGCACTGTCCCCCTTGTGCTGTGTCATGAGGCTAGCCAGCATGCACGGGCTAACCATCCTCAACTCCTCCTCAATCGCTTGTGGCTAAAGATGGAGATGCTTGCTGCCCACAAAGATTGTGCTCTATTTGCTTTTGTACAGTTAGTTTAGTCTGTTAATAGTATAGGTATAGTTCTTTATCCTCTTTGTTGTTTTACCCCCAAAACCAAATGAACCAACAAACAATCTTCTATTTTCTCCACTTTTTCCCTTCTGGGGATCCTTCCTCTCCCAGCAGGGTAGGCCCAGTTCACCAGACTTCAAGAAGTGCCTCTCTTTCAAGGAGACATTTCCATTTGTAGACAAGTACTCTAAGTGTATTTGCTGCCTGGGGGGGGGGGGGGGGGAGAAGAGGAGCTACTTCTAGCAACAGTGCAGTCTCTGCCAGAAACTCCAACTATGTTCTCACAAGGATAAAGAATTTAGGCAGAAGATTATCTTCATGGAAGTGACATGGAGATTTTTCAGAATTCATATTGTGAGTTCGTAGGCTGATATGAGTCTTCTCCATTGCCTTCTACATCTAAGGATTTGAGATCAAAGAAACAGGCTGATGACCCTTCTCATAAGACATGTAAGAGGAGCATGGGAATTCCTTAAAGTGAGACCGAAGGTGGTCAAAAGCGAGCTCCATCTCTCTCAGTATCCTAGGGTCTCAGTGCTGATAATGCCAAACAGTCCATTACCCATGGATCATGGAAACTGCCAGCAGTATCTGGACCTCCGCACTGAGTCTCCACTTAGTATGGGGATTTTTGTTGCTGCTATGACATGCTCCCCCATTTTCTTGTGGGAGTTCAGACTTCACAATACTTCTCTCAGGCTCTGTATAGTGCTCAATACTAACAAGGCCAATACCCGCAGATGCCCCTGCCACTGCCATTATGGTACAGGCCATTCATAGGTACCACTGGGCTTTATGCCGCCTCCTGCCCATTGGCTCTATTGGGACCAGGGGCGTTGCTGGATAGCCAAAGGATCCAGGGCTGTGGCCCCCAGCCCACCCCTGCCCCCAAACCCCCACTCCAGCCCTCCAAACTCCCCAGCTTCCCCCATCTTCACTCCATCCCCCTTCAGCCCCCAAACCCTCTCCACACCTCTCCAGGCCCCTCCATCCCTAGCCCCCACTCATCCCCCAACCTCCTCCATCGCTCCCCAGCCCCCCACCTAGTCCCCCTCCAGCCATCCATAATCCCCTCCACTCCTCCCCAGTCTCCTTGTCCCCATGTCCCCTCCACCCCTCTCCAGGCCTCTAACTCCATCCATCCCTCCCCAGCTCCCCACCCAGTTCCCCTCCAGCTGCCCATAGTCCTCTCCACTGCTACCCAGCCCCTACCCAGTCTCCTTCTCCCCATGCCCCCTCCACAGGCCCCTAACTCCATCCATCCCTACCCAGCTTCCCACCCAGTCCCCCTGCAGCTGCCCATAGTCCTCTCCACTGCTACCCAGCCCCCAGCCAGTCTCCTTGCCCCCTCCACCCCTCTCCAGGTCTCTAACCCAGCCAGTCTCCTTGTCTCCTCCACCCCTCTCCAGGCCTCCCTCCAGCCCCTTCCCAGCCCCCTTACCTGGCCGGAGGCTCGGAGCTGCAGGGACTGCCGGCAGAACCGCTTCTGGGCCAGGCCGCTCCCACCCTGAGCATGCTCTGTCTGAGCATGCTCAGGGCGGGAGATTTGAATCTCCCCAGCCTGGCCGCAGCAGAAGTATGTGGCTTCGCTGGGGCCCCTGGGCGGAACGCAGCGTTCCGCCTGGGTGCGCATGTGCCTGTTGGGGAAAATAGATTCGGGGCTCAGGATTTTCTACCCGGGGCTGGCGCCCTGCCAGCCCGACGACAACGACGCCTCTGATTGGGACCCTATTGCCCATGGACTTCTCAAGCTCTGAGCTCCACTTAAGAACCCTTGAGACACACCTCTTCTGCCACAGCCTCTAGAAATGCAGAATCTCCACAGGACATTTTTGGAGAACAGGAGGTTGGTGCTGAGGAAGAGGTAACCCCAAGAACCCTATCTTCCTCCTGAAGAAACTGTCATATTTTCCTCCTTATCTCTGGTGAATGACTTTGCCTCTTCGAGGAGCTGACAAAAAGGCCTGCAGACACTCTAAAGATACCATGGGAAAAAAAATCAAGTACATCCACCAGCAGCTCCTGGGTAGCCTCAACTCCTCATCCTCTTACAAGATTGCCCTCCTGATTAAAGAGGCTATTAGGACCCCATAAGAACTGTCTGGCAAACCCCAGCCTCAGTAGAACTGACTTGTAAAGAGGGGGAGGGGGGCAAAAAGTATGTATGTCCCTATGAAAGAATCCTAATTCCTCTTCTCTCACCCTCCATCCAGTTTCATTGTAGTAGATGCATTCAACTTCCATGGTCAGCAACATCAGACAAAGACTACCCCATATGACTGAGACTGGAAATTCCTTAACCTTTTTGGTAGGAATGCTATCTTTGGCCATGCTCCAATTTCATATTGCCAGCTACCAGGCCCTTAGCAAAATATGATTATATCAAAGTTGACTGACTTTCTTGAGCAGGTATTAGTCAATTTGGGACTAACTTCAAGCAATCATAAAAGAGACAAATAGTAGTAAGGACATCACTGTAATTTGTCCTTGATGCTGCTGACACAGCAGCAAGACTACCTACCCCCTCTTTAGCTCCTTCCCCATTCTTCTTTAGGGACCCTTCTCATGGGAATTTTCTGTAATAGGTTGATTGTCTGCTCCACTTAGGAGCCAGAGAACCAGTAACTCAACATCTAAGAGGAAGAGGGTTCTACTTCCATTATTTTCTGATATGAAAAGGAAGGGAAGTTGGAGACCCATCCTAGAACACAGAGCTCTGAACACGTTTATCAAGGATCAAAAATTCAAGAATGTGTCTCTTGATGATCATTCCAGTGTTGGCCGTCAACCTTCAGGATGCGTATTTCCACATCTCAATCTTAACAGCTCACCAGCAATTTCTCAGATTTACCATGGGACAAGATCGCTAGCAATACAGAGTGCTCCTCTTCAGGCTATTGTTGACCCCCCGAGAGTATTTTTCAAGGTTTTCTAAGTGGTAGCCTATGACTGCTCTCAATGGATAATGATCTCTCCATATCTCAATGACTGCTCTCAATGGATAGTTCTCTCCTTATCTCGATGACTATCCTCTCAGTCCTCTCACGCTCTCAAGCTATAATGATCTATCCTTATCTTGACGATCTCCTCAGAGCTTGCTCTCTCCAGATCAACAAAGCAATCATGAATTTATTTACAGAGCTGGGTCTACACATCAACACTTGGAGGTCAACCCTCATTCTAACACAGTACCTCAAATTTATAGGGGCCGACTTAAACTCTTTACATGCCGGAGCACTCCTGCCTTAACACGTATTTTTGTCGTTAGCTTCTCTTATACATGCTATTCAAAATAGCCCACTAATATCAGCAAAATACTACTTCCAACTCTTGGGACACATGGTAACAGGCATAGCAGTAATTCCACATGTCAGGTTTCACATGCGATGTCTCCAAATGTGGTTCAGCTCAGTCTACAGAACAAAAAGGGACAGGCTGATCAAATCCCTGTCACCTTCCACCAGGATCAGAAATTCCTTAGACTGGTGGAGGAACCCAAATAATGTTCTCCAAGAGATCCCCTTTTCCCAAATCTCATGGTGAACCTCGTAGATATACCTCCACATCAGTCTCCTCAAGTGAAGAGAGTTAAGGGGTGCCTGTGCTCCTTTCTGACATAGGATCACACACACAGATCCTAACAGACTATATAGTCTTATGTATTACATCAGTCAGCTGGGGAAGCCAGAGCACCTTCCCCATGCACTGAGATGATTGGGTGCCTGGGACAAGGTTATAAACCTCTGGTCCAGTCACAGGATCTTCATCAGTAATAGGAAGCCTCTGGTGCCTTTTCAAAAGCTTTGGAACTTAGACATGTGCCTCAACATAGATCTTACCCAGATTTTTATTTCACTGAACATACTGTGCCCTACTGTCTTTTTGTAGCATAAGAGAACAAAAGACTACTGAAAAAAAAGAATTACTTGTACATATTAAGGAAAAAAAACCTAAGCCACTGAGAAGCTAAGTGATTTTCCAGAGTCATCAGTGAGTTTTTGATGGAGTGGTGAATAAAACCTAGATTTCCTGACTCCCAGCTCTAGTTCAAATATTCTAGGCTACAACTAATATCACACCTCTACAACATGGTACAATGCAGTATTTGTAGGCAAGTGCCACCAAAAAACTAAAAACTGCATTTTTATTGTATTATTGAATAAGTAATAAAGTGGGACCATATTTTAATCTGTACACACACACAAAGTTCAATCATTCTCTTTTATCACTGTATATGTAACATGTTTTTCATTTAATTTCTCAAATAGAGTACTACAATAATGTTTTTTGCAAGAATTTTCATCTCTCTTGGTAAGGGAAATGGATTTTGTAGAGTAGTACTGAATTTTTTTTTCATATAACATTATAAAGCTTTAGTGAGATTGTGCAATTTTATTAATCCTCTTTGTACTTGTTTCAGTTGGTTTATTTTTGAGATGTGCTCCCCTGTAATATAGAGTCTAACAAAGCACATGGGATGTGGGGAAGTTTTAAATAGCAAACTTCTAGGACTAGTCCTCTTTCAGTGCACCCTAACTTAGTGTGTGGTATCTCAGGGATGCTGGGAAATGAGTAGTAGGAGAGCTGGCACCATTTCCTATTTAAGATTTACTGGCTCCGAGACCCGGATTTTCACTACTCTTCTTGGCCTAATACTTCTCAGTAAACAGTTGGTTTGGAGCGGAGATTGTTTCCTCTTTCCAAATATATTATCAAGACAACCAGGAGATTTGCAATCTTCAGTTGCTTCAAAAGATGTTTATAGGACTCTTGCCTGTTCCCTCTGTGCTTTGAAATACATATTCATACATGAGGTGGTAAATTAATCTATACCTCTTTCAAAAAATTTCAAAACACTCAGAACAATTTTTGAAGACCTATCTATTCCATGAAGCTTCTAGGCTGTAAGAACCACTGTCCTCTCCATGTTCATTTTGTCTTGTATTTTATTGTATTTTGCGTGTTCATGCCTTTAATATGTAAATTCCAGGTGGAAGATGTTAAATGACTGGCATGTGTGATTTTTTTTTTTTGTATTGCTTGGTGTATATTTTCACTGTTTAAACAATATTAATAATCTCTTTACATTCCATGCATCACAAGTAAATGGAACGCCCCTTTCTCTGAATTTTTTTTAAAATTAGAGAAATTAGGTAGAAACCATCTCAGGCTACTTATCACGATTTCATGCTTTCCAACTCCTTAAACTTTGCAATATAAAATACCCCACACTTTGTGAAAACAACAGTGCCTGTGTTAGTGACCCATTAAATAAAACATTTCATGCTTGAGTATAGTTTTTCCATTGCCTTGCTCCTTGTTTAATAATTTTGCACCTCTGCAAAATGGGTGTAAAGCACTACCAGATCAGAATGGTACTTTTTTTTTTTTAACTCACTTTGCACGAGTGTAAATGACTGTCCCAGGTACCAAGGCAGTAGATATCAAGTATGATTTTTCTTCCTGTGTCACCATAAAAAACAATAATGTGTTCTAAATATTTAATAGATGTGGGGGCTGCTGTTAGTTTTTACCAATTCAGACTTTTCTCAGACACCTTTTGAGGGTAAACTGCATTAGACAGTTTAATGGATATTCTGTGTTTGGTACTTTCTGAACTTGTACCAGTATGTACATTGCTTGGAAAAGTTATGTGTGTAGGCAGCACAGGACCTGAAAAACTTCTACCTGCCTTTTCTTAGGTTAGCATGGACAACCAACATATAAGCACATGGCAGAAAGTTCAGAAGTCAAAATAATAGAGTTTGTTAAACGTATGGAATGTGTTGTTAAAAGGTCATTTAAAAATATTTGTATAATTACTACTTAATGCAGGAACTCTGCTGCAGCCTACTATTTCACCTTGCTGTGCTTTCTTCTCATATGCAGTTTCATTTACTTAATGAAGTTTCCTCTTCCTTTTCTTTGGTTTCAGATGCGAATGTCTCTCTGGTTTATGTGGTTTCCCCATGTGCGAGGCAGGCTCCATTCCCCAAATAGTCTCACGTGGAGACGGAACACCTGGCAAATGCTGTGATGTCTTTGAATGTGTCAATGGTATGTGAAGTTTCTATTGTACACAAAGAGGATGATTTTATGTGTCTGTGGGAGGTGGGGGTATTTAAACGTGCTGTCCAGGGATTTGAAAAGAATTTCCTTCAGGACTTCTCCAGGTGAAAACTCGTTTGGAGTTGCTGTATGGGGCAAAATGGGTTTGCAAGATGATTTTAGATGTGTATTCTCTTTGAGCAATTTTAAGTACACAGTGGTATCTCCAAAAGTACATTGTGCCAGTCAGCTGCACATCTGGCATGTGCTTGCAACAGCTCTTATTTCTGAGTTCTTGCAGCATGTATATATACCAAAAAGAATATTTTGAGTAGTTGTATGTTGCGATATTACAGGCATCTTAAATGTTGATTAAATCATTAAAACGTAGCACTTCGCACATAGCTTCTTTACGCTGATAATTGTAGGGAAGGAGAATATATAAAATATGAGCTTCTCTTACATCAATGAAGAAGTTTGCCATAGAAATTCACTGTTGGTGGCACTAAAAATCTCTGTTGAGGGATAAGACTCTGCACTCCAAAGAGTTAAATGGACTCTTTCTGATTTATTTGCTGCCTCATAACATAGCCTGTTGCCCCAACCCAATATTAATTTGGCTTCCAGTTCCATAATTTCATTTTTGAAAATCTGAATACTAGATTTAATCATAAAACACATCTCTTCTTAGGCAGTGTTTGATTCATCATTCACGATAACACCTATATGGCTAAGAAATATTGAGACAGTTTCAGACATGATGTGTTCATTGGTGTAATTTATAGACTCTTACATAAACTTCTAAAGCTTTAAAACACTTACTGAAAGACTGTGAAGTTCTTAGTACTGTAGGCTTTTGTCTAAGTCAAGTTCATCACAAAACATCTGTTTAGAGAACTTGGTTTTCAGAAAGTGGAAATCAGCCTCAGTGAGCTGGAGAATGACTTTGCCAAAAGTGCAGAACTACTATGTAGCCATTTATCTAAAACATGGCCCACAGTCTGAGGGGAGAAGACCAGAAAGTGCAGCATCCAGAACAGGA
Organism: Pelusios castaneus; assembly: GCA_007922175.1. Classification (NCBI taxonomy): domain Eukaryota; kingdom Metazoa; phylum Chordata; order Testudines; family Pelomedusidae; genus Pelusios; species Pelusios castaneus. The sequence continues at coordinate 5,202,940 of ML685790.1, read as the reverse complement.
GCCACCATGCTAATGGTAAGGAAACAGATGGGAAGGTTTCAGAGGAAGTAGCTGCTGAAGGAGAAGAAAAAGGAAACATTTTCCAATGGAAGAGAAAATATAGAATGGTGCAAATGGATCTTGTCAAATAAAGCTGGATTTGTTGTCTGACAGGATCATAAGCTTTTTCTAGAAGAGTAATTATTTACATGCAATACACTTTGCCTTCACATTAAAGAAATAAGGACTGGCTAACTGATAGCTGTCAACATAAAAATGGGCTGTTTTTAGAGGGGTTTTGCACAACTCAGTTCTAGGCCTATCACTATGCAACATTTTTATCAATGATTTGGAAGTAAATATAAAATCATTGCTGATTAAAATTTGTGGATGACACAGTTTGGTAGAGATGTAAATGATAGGGACAGGGCAGTTGCACAGAATGAACTGGATCACTTAGTAAGCTGTGCTATTCAAACAAAATGCTTTTTTAATATAGCCACATGCAAGGTCATATATCTAGGGACAAAGAAAGAATTCATTCTGAAAAGCAGTGGTTTCATGATGATAAACAACCTAACAAGAGGTCCAAGTGTTATGCTATTGTAAAAACAGCAGCAGCAACAACAAAATGACCCAAACAAAAAACCAGCCAACCAAAAACTCTACTGTGATTCTTGGATGTATATATAGGGGAGTAGGAGTACGGAGTTGATTTGACCTCTCCATTAGGCATCGGTGAGACAGAGTTGAGGATTGCATATAGATTTGGGTGCACACGTTTTAAAAAAGATTTTGAAAAATTAAGTAGAGTGCAGAAAGTATCCATGAGAACAATTCAATGGCTGGCGGATATGAATTGCAGTGAGAAACTAATGAAGCTCAAGCTCTTTAACTTATCAAAAAGAAAATAGAAAGGTGGCTTAATAAAAGTGTAGCAGTACCCTCACAGGGAGAAAATACCAAGTAGCAAAGGACTCTATAATGTCTCCAAAGGCAGTATAAGAAGAACTAGTGGGTGGAAACTGAAGCCAGACGCATTTAAATGAGAAATTAATTATCCTAGTGATCATTTATAGACAGTGTACTATTGAAGCAATCCAGCCTTCTCTAGTGCCTACTCCATGCATATGGTAATGCGACCAATTTGAAGCTTCCATCTTGCCAGGGAATATAGAGAGGCTGCCCTTAATCGAAATGAAAGGTTTTGGTGCCACAGAGCTACCACGGGCACGAGAATATGGCCAATAACGAGGAGATAACTTTGTTGAGGACAGACAAGATCAGTATAATATGGAAGTTGTAGTCTAAGGCTATGTACACACGATCAGATTAAAGTGCAACATTGCAATCGTGCTATAAAAAACACATGACCTTTATTGCAGGAGAGTGCGTACACACGTCGCTCCTTGCAACGCAACAGAATTCTTTGCAATATCGCGGTGTAGCGCAATGAATTCTGGGCACCTATCCCACAGTTCAGTTTTCCCTGAATCGGCGCTTGGAATCCTGGGATGAAGGAAAGGAACGCAAAGTGCCATGGGTAAACTCTCATTTTCCTGTGGTGCACTGTGTTCCCCATGCGTCTTCCTCGTTGCCAATAGCAACTCGCGCCTATTTTCAACAGTGCAGGGACGCACTACTTGCGAGCAATCACATCTGCGGCAGCATGGATCCTGCTCTAATCTCCACTGTTGCCTTCAGCATTCTAAATACATCTCGGCTGGTTGCTCAGTACGCAATGAGCTCCGAATCAGACGAGGACGTGAGGAGCAGGGGCTGATAGATGCCCTGCAGAGCAACAGCACCGCATTGCTCAGCTCCTTCACCAATCATCTGCACACGGTGCAACGCCGTTTCTGGTCACGAGAGACGAGCACAGAGTGGTGGGATCACATTGTTATGGAGCTGTGGGATGGCAAGCAGTGGGTACAGAACTTTCGAATGTGGAAAGCAACCTTTTTGGAACTGTGTTCACAGTTGGCCCCTGCCCTGCGACGAAAAGACACCAACATGAGGTTGGCCCTAACCGTGGAGAAGCGTGTTGCGATTGCAGTCTGGAAGATGGCGACTCCCGACTGCTATCGGTCGGTTGCAAACCAGTTTGGAGTCGGGAGGGCCACCGTCGGATTAGCCCTCTCACAAGTGTGCCGAGCCATCAATCGCGTTCTGCTACGGAGGACGGTGACATTGGGCAATGTTCGTGAGATTGTGGACGGCTTTGCTCCCATGGGATTCCCTAACTGCGAGGGAGCCATAGATGGCACTAATATCCCGATTTTGGCTCTAGACCATCTCGCGACGGAGTACATAAACAGGAAGGGCTACTTCTCCATGATGCTGCAAGCACTAATGGATCACAAGGGGCGTTTTACAGACATCAATGCTGGGTGGTCGGGAAAGGTGCATGATGCCCGCATTTTCAGGAACACTGGACTGTACCAGAAGCTGCAAGGGGGGGTACCTTTTTCCCCGATCAAAAAATTATAGTGGGGGATGTGGAGATGCCCATAGTCATCCTTGGAGACCCAGCATACCCACTGATGCCGTGGCTCATGAAGCCGTACACCGGGAACCTGGAACGCAGCAAGGAGCAGTTCAATTACAGATTGAGCCGCCGCAGAATGACTGTGGAGTGTGCCTTCGGCCGCTTAAAAGGGCGCTGGTCCTGTTTGTATGGGAGGCTGGACTTGGCAGAGGACAACATCCCTGATGTAATTGTGGCGTACTGTGTGCTTCATAACATTTGTGAAAATAGGGGAGAAAAGTTTTCCCCGGGGTGGGCTATGGAGGCACAGCGCCTCGAGGCAGCATACGAGCAGCCAGCCACTAGGAGTATTAGGGGGGCCCAACGAGGAGCTGCTTGCATAAGGGAGGCACTCGGAGCATTTCAATGATGCCCTCCCGTAGTTCACTTCAAGAACGCATCATGTGCACCTTATGAGATTTTCACTATGTACAAATAAAGCCACTCTTCACATTTTTTGTTAGTTTTTATTAAAAGAAAAAAGAGGGGTGGTGGTGTTTGGGGAGTTTTGGAGGGGTTACAGGTGGATGTAGCTGCGGGTCTCTAAAAAGTAGCTCTATCAGGGACTGGATGTTGCAGTATACCAGGGGGACCGGTGGCCTTCAGATAAATGCTTTGAAGGATTACGGGGTGTGGGACGCAGACCCGGCTAAAGTGTCTGGAGTGGAGCCCATGCATTAATCGCCTGGGCCTGCAGAGCAATCATGCTCTTGAGCAGTTCTGTTTGCTCCTTCATGACGCTTATCAGTTTGTCCCTGTGTTTCTGCTTCCTCTGTTGGGATTCCTCTCTCCAGGCTCGATTCTCCATCGCGGATGCCTCTGTTGTTTTCATCAGCTCCTGAAACATATCCTCCCTGTTTCTTCAAGCATGCCACCGAATGTTTCTCATGTGGTCAGCTGGGGTAGACACCGGCCTTGTGAAGGTCGAATCTAATAAAAAAAATAAAAATAAAGCTATTGTTCACACATAGCCTAGATAACCAATGTAACCTTCTAGTAGCACATTCCACTGGAAGGTACAGGGCAGTCAACATCCTATGTTTTGCTGAAGCGGACAAGGTACGTCCTAATAGAAAGCTTACTGTGGGCTAACATTCTGCACAGGGCACACAGATGGAACCCAATATCTCTCTCCTCAGAGTGCCCCTGCCAGCTAGAATACATATCCTACATGCCACCGGTTGCCAGCCGGGACCATATGCTGCTGTCTTGTGTGCTGCCATGGTTCCCAGTGCTGTGTTTTGCTGCTGGTGAGGCTGAATATCCTTATACGGGAGCGTAGACACATACACTATCCCATCTAATCTGAATAGGAGGCTCTGGCGGTACATCGAGGAAACCTTTAGTGACCTAAATACAGATTATTTTTTGACAATCACTGCTTGTGTTGATGCACTTCTAATGAATGCATAATAAAGAGCATGCACAGCAGGGACTGAGACAGCAAGCACCCTCGCCCCGGACAATGATTTTTTTAGCAGGAGTCATAGCTGCATGAAGAGAAACTTACCTGAACCCCCCTCTGCTGCTTCAGAGGACACGCTGCAATTCATGTCTTGTGTGGACATCTCAGCGGGGGTGCAGAAGAGTTCCTGGCTACATGCTGTTGCGCTCTCCTCCAGGTCATCCTCCATCTCCTCCTCCTCATCGATCACGTCCTCATCCTGCTCGGCTCTGGCATTCAGTGGATGAGGGGGGGGTGATGTGTCCACAGGACTCTTTGCAGTGGTTGTGGGGTCCCCACTAAGGATGGCTTCAATCTCCTTGTAATATCTGCATGTAGCAGGCACTGATCCAGAACGATGGTTTGCCTCCTTCGTTCGGTGATAGGTTATTCTTAGCTCCTTCACCTTTGATCTGCACTGCACAGTGTCTCTATCATAACCTCTCTCTGACATGGCCCGAGAAATTATGCCATATGTGTCGAAATTTTGCCTGCTGCCGTGGAGCTGTGCCTGCACAGCAGACTCTCCCTAGATGCTGATCAAGTCCAGCACCTCTGCTGTGCTCCAAATGGGAGCGCGTCTTCCACGACAGGCCGCCGTTGCTAGTGAAGATCAGAACTACACTCCACTCCACGAGGAAGAGAACAGGAAGTGAAACAGAGGAGAAATTGGAAAATCCTGGGAATCGAAACAGGGCGGGGACTGACTGTTTCGTCACGGCCACAGAGTGAGTGGGGGGAAGACCAGAGAGGACGACTTTGGAATGCTGGGACACTTCCGGAGGCCAATCATTGCGCGGTAAGTGTACACACGAGTCGAAAGGTGCAACAGCTGTTCCGCGTTAACTGCTACCACCCTCGTCGAGGTGGTTTTTGTATTGCACTACAACTGGGCTGTTGATGCGCAAGAGCCCTATTGCACGTGTGTACGCTGTTGCTGTTACGACGCGGTAATGACTGTTAATTCGCGATAAAGTAATCGTGTGTACATGGCCTAAGATGAAGACAATGTTCAGGGTGTGCACTGCATTGTTCACCAAATAGTGGTGCGTGGTTTGTTTGGGTTTTTTTTTTTTTTTTTGTTAGAATCATTAAATGAGCAGTAGACACGCCACCCACCCACACATACCTTACCTCATTTGAAAGCTTATATCTACTTGAAGAGGAGTTATCAGTGAACTGTCAGATGACATCATGACCATAAAAATGGGATAAAGAATGACACCATCAACATGTTAAAATGCCTACTTTGAAATACTTGCTTTTGTGTTTGGTAATCATTAAGCTATTATTTTAAGACCTAAAATTGGATTTCTTTTTCTGAATGCATCACAACAATCCAAAGGGTAAAACAAAATCTAATTATAACTTTCTACAGGTATCATTGAACTATAATAGTGATGGTGACATTTCTAATAAACATCATTTTCAACATGTTCATCATTGTGATTTCTGAGAGTGAGTGGGTTGCCACAGTCTTCGTTCCCTGGGCGTATATACAGATCTGCATACAGGCAGAGTTGATTGTGTAGACACTCCTGCTGGTATAGGCACAGATGAGATCTTGGACAAACTCAGATGCCGTTGAGCCCTCAAGAACACAGGCACTAGTTCATCATCCACACTTTTCCATCCATTCTGCAAGAGTGATCTATGTGTGAAAACATCCGAATCTTTGTTTGGCATGGTGTTCTTTTGGTATAATCTTTGGTATGATCTCACATGGTGGGAGATTAGCCAGTGACTAGTCCTTTTTGATCACTAGATTGAGGCACAAGCAAATCAGGTCTTTGTGGGTCTCTTTTTCTTTCTCACTCTGATCATATAGCACTGCTGTCAAAATCCTTGCTGCAGAAATTGTAGCTTGTCTGTCACTGTCTCCCAATTTGGCAAGTTCTCTGAAGCAGTAAACTCCTTTATTTTGACAGCACTGAACACAGGTGTTTTCCCCAATATCATAACACAAAATTATATTGTGTTAATACTTGTGCAGCAGGAATAAGTTGTAGAAATCAGGACTGAATGGCTGCATGTACACTGGTAAATTAAGTCGACTTAAGCTTGCTTGTAAATTAAGTCGAACCTAAGGCTTAATTTGACTTTTAATGTCGAATTAAGCCAGTGTAGACGTGGGCTACCCCAGGACTACACCAATGCCCTTCCTGCAAGGGGGGGTACAGGGGGGGAGCCTGGCGTGCCCCCCAAAGGGCAGGGCAGAGCCTGTGTGATGCTGTCTGGATTTAGGGAAGCATTTATGATATTATTTTCTATTCATATATCATAAATGCTCTATAATCCATAGGAGCTGTATCATGTTTGGTATCAATAGAAAGGTAGTAATTTGCTGGGAATGTTTATGTAGTTTATGTCTAGGAATTCTATTTGGATTAGAAGTTAGTTTAGATAGTAATTTGGTGTTCTATCTATACTTTAACTTTTGTGATTTTATGGAAATATCTGGGAGGGGCAGGTGTGTCAAACCATTGTCTCCTTAATGTTAAGGAATGTGCCAGGTGATATGGGCCCATTGTGTCCTTAATGGCTCATCAATTTACTCCCTGGGCCCATTGTAGCTGGAAAATTCCTAAACATTAAGGACACAATGGTTTGACACACCCGCCCCCTCAGACATTTCCAAAAAATCACACAAGTTAAAGTATAGATAGAACACCAAATTCCTATCTAAACTAACTTCTAATCCAAATAGAATTCCTAGACATAAACTATATAATCATTCCCAGCAAATTACTACCTTTCTGTTGATACCAAATATGACACAGCTCCTATGGATTATAGAGCATTTAGGATATATGAATAGAAAATATCATAAATGCTTCCCTAAATCCAGACAGCATCACACCCTTCCCACATGCCCTGCCAGGGTCCCTGTCCCCCTTTATAGAATCATAGAATAATAGGGTTGGAAGGGACCTCATGAGGTCATCTAGTCCAACCCCTTGCTAAAAAGCAGGACCACTCCCCCTAAATCACCCCAGCCAGGGTTTTGTCTAACCGAGCCTTAAAAATCTCCAAAGATGGAGATTCTACCACCTCCCTAGATAGCCCATTCCAATGCTTCACCACCCTCCTAGTGAGAAAATTTTTCCTAATATCCAACCTTGACCTCCCCAGCTGTAATTTGAAACCATTGCTCCTTGTTCTGTCCTCTGTTACCCTCGAGAACAACCTAGCTCCCTCCTCTTTGGAGCACCCCTTCAAGTAGTTGAAGGTTGCTATCAAATCTCCCCTCAGTCTTCTCTTCTGTAGACTAAATAAGCCTAGTTCCTTCAGTCTCTCCTCATAAGTCATGTGCCCCAGTCCCCTAATCATTTTTGTTGCCCTCTGCTGGACTCCTTCTAATTTGTCCACATCCTTTCTGTAGTGGGGAGCCCAAAACTGGACACAGTATTCCAGATGCGGCCTGACCAGTGTCGAATAGAGGGGAATTATCACATCCCTCGATCTGCTGGCAATACTCCTACTGATGCAGCCTAATATGCCATTGGCCTTTTTGGCAACAAGGGCACACTGTTGGCTCATATTCATCTTCCCATCCACCATAACCCCCAGGTCCTTTTCTACAGTGCTGCTACTTAGCCGATCAGTCCCCAGCCTGTAGCAGTGCATGGGATTTTTCGTCCTAAGTGCAGGACTTTGCACTTGTCTTTGTTGAACCTCATGAGGTTTCTTTGCCCCATTGGACACAAGGGGTGCCCCTCCTGCCACCATGGACCTACCCAAGATCCCCCTAGCCCCTAGAAGTCGACCTAGAGCGTCCAGTGTGGATGCTCTAGGTCGACTTTGTAAGTTCCCCTTTAAGTTGACTTTAAGTGTAGACACACTAAGTCGACTTAACTAAGTCGACTTTAAGTTGACTTAAACCAGGGGTCCTCAAACTTTTTAAACAGGGGGCCAGTTCACGGTCCCTCAGACTGTTGGGGGGCCGTATTATAATTAGAAAAAAACGTGAACGCGTAGCTATCACGTCTGCTGCTGGCCTGTGTTTCTGGGTACTGGGTGGCAGGCAGTAATGCATCCACACACTTTTTGTTGGTGCTGTGGGCTCCGGCCAGGCCCAGAGTGTGGGACTGACCGATGTTAGCCTGCTGGCCTGCTGTTGTGTACGCAACTAGTAGCCAATGTTCCCTCTAGGTTTGGTGGCTTGTGTGCAAAATTTTCAAGCCGTGTGAAAAACTTTTTCAGAATAAATTTTTGGGGAAAACTCACAAGACAGAAATTATAGGGATTAATTGAAGATAAAGTGATTGTAAATAGAATTAATTAATTGTGTTTAATTAATTTAATTGGAATGAATTTGGAATTGAAATCTAATTTTAAGAAAGGTTTTTATTTAAAATTAATTTTTAAAAAGTTTTAAAAAAGAAGGGAGAGAAAGAAAAAAGAGAAGGAAGGAGGAGAAAAAGAAAAAAAGAAAGGAAGGAAGCAAAGACAGAAAGAGCAGGAAGGAAGGAAGACAAAAGAGAAAAAGAAAAAAAGGAAAGGAAGAGGAAGAGAAAGAAGAGAAAGAAAGGCAGGGAAGAGAAAGGAAGGCAGGGAAGAGGAAGACAAAGAAGAGAAAAAGAAAAAAGGAAAGGAAGAGAAAGAAGAGAAAGAAAGGCAGGGACGAGAAAGGAAGGCAGGGAAGAGGAAGACAAAGAAGAGAAAAAGAAAAAAGGAAAGGAAGAAAGAAAGAAAGAAAGAAAGAAGAGAAAGGAAGGCAGGGAAGAGGAAGACAAAGAAGAGAAAAAGAAAGAAGGAAAGGAAGAAAGAAAGAAGAGAAAGGAAGGCAGGGAAGAGGAAGACAAAGAAGAGAAAAAGAAAAAAAGGAAAGGAAGAAAGAAAGAAGAGAAAGGAAGAGAAAGAGAAAGGAAGGCAGGGAAGAGGAAGACAAAGAAGAGAAAAAGAAAAAAAGGAAAGGAAGAAAGAAGAGAAAGGAAGGCAGAGAAGAGGAAGGAAGGCAGGGGAGAGGAAGACAAAGAAGAGGGAAAAAAAAGGAAAGGAAGGAAAGGAAGAGTAAGAGAAAAAAGAGAAAGGAAGCAGCCCCGGGGGTCTGGAGGGGGCGGTGGGGGCTGCCGGCCTGCGGGGGGGTCCCTCCTTGTCCCCGTCCCCACCCCCACCCCATCTAACCCGGGCCGTCTCCTTGTCCCCGTCCCCACCCCTCTAACCCGGGCCGTCTCCTTGTCCCCGTCCCCACCCCTCTCCAGGCCTCCCTCCAGCCCCCTTACCTGGCCGGAGGCTGGGAACCACAGAGACAGCCGGCAGAGCTGCTTGTCGGCCAGGCCGCTCCCGCCCTGAGCACGCTGTAACTGCGCATGCTCAGGGCGGGAGATTTAAATCTCCCCAGCCCGGCCGCAGCCTGCACAGCTGGGAGGGAGCGGCGGGGACCGAACGCGGCCCCGGCAGGGCGGACAAACCCCGGCAACGGAGCCTGATCCTGGCCCCGTGCCGGGAGGCCGACCCTGTCGGCAGAGCGGGGCGGGGTCGGCTCTGGGCCGGGAAGTCGAGGCGGCCGGTGGGTGGGAGACCGGCAGCCTGCCCTGGCCGCGGCCACCCCGCTGCCCCAGACGCACAGGGCAGGCCGCAGCAGGGGCGGGGGCCGGATAAAGAACCTTGGCGGGCCGTATCCGGCCCGCGGGCCGTAGTTTGAGGACCCCTGACTTAAACTAAGTCGACTTTAAGTCGACTTAGTTAAAGTTGACTTAAAGTGCAAGTGTAGACATAACCAATGTGTCATAAATTGCATGCACACGTATGATGCAGTGCTTGTCAGTTGTGCTGGTAAAGGTGCCTGTTTGAATCCACAAGCTCTCTGTGTTCCATTTTTGGAAGGTAGCAAACAGCAAGGACCACTGTGTCAGGTGTCCTAATTACTATGGTTCCTTTGACATCATGGAACCCAATTGCTATATTGGCACATACAGCATGCAGAAGCATACTTGTTACATGCTTCCTCTCGAGTACATGTCTTGAGTTTCTTCAGCACTTTTACTGGTGACGGACTTTGCTACTTCACCATTGGAAAAGCCTCAAGCAAGGAGAATTTGCAGGCTGGGGCTCCTATGTTCTCCAGACTATTTTGAATTTTATAGTCGGAGAGGAATTCAGCTTTCTCTCTTCTTCTCAGACTTTCATTGGGTCCCCTTGAGTGACTACAAACAGTTGCAATTGAAATGTCATATCTGCATCTTGCTAAGGACTGGGCTCTGCGGAAAGCAATTTCTGGACTAATAGTTGCTGTGATTGTCTTCCTTGCCAGACTTAAATTTGGTGATCTTGGTCATTTTAACAAATATTTGCTGACTGATTTCTTGACTGGGCTGAAGAAGCTTCATGTCCTATCAGATTCAAGTGCACATCTGACAAATCTTAACAATTGTTCTTCACCTGCATCTGCTACTTTCAGTGGAAACTCTTGTACATCTGATCTGATGTTATATGCAGTCCAGTATAGGTTGATAAGTGCCTCTGGGTGTGATTTGTGGCCAAATGGGTTTATCATTTTGTCGATGACGTGGTTGAGTTGTAACATCTTCATCCTTCTTCAATGTAGAGGCAAGGACTTGATTGTGGACTTTATCTTCACTATTTTTTTACAGGCCTCTTCTTTCTCTCATAGCTGTTGCATTTTGCTATTGTGAATCTGTGTATTCTCATTTATAATCTTAATACTGACCTGTGCATAAATATCACTGACTTAAAAAACCTAGTTTCTAGACTGTTTTAAAGAGCAATAGTGCATGCGTAGACATTTACAAATTAAATCCTATCCTATCCAACTAGATGCTACATTGTAGGTACAGAAGCTTACAAATGGTGAAACATGAGATTAGGAATTAGTGTCGTTTTATCTACCCACGGTACAGTTCAAAGTATAGGTACCCAATCTACTGCTACACCCAGTACACAGTCTTCAGTGTGAGGCTGGTCCAGTCAGCAAATTTCCATTGAAAATATAGAACACCATTATAATCACTTATGAAATACTTGGAGATTTAAGACTGTGATGTGAAAACATTTCATGTTTAATGTATTGCAAAATGTTAATATTCACGTTTTTTGCTTCATGCAAAACAGCTTCTTTTCTGAGAAAAGAAAAAACTTCCCTATGCAAAACCAACAAAAATCTTTTAATACATTATCGTTTGGCAGCTTCACCAACCAGTACCATATTAAGCTATGGAAATTTTTATTTAAACAACAAAAATTGCAGTGTTTCTGGACTTGTGTAAAAAATCACACTCTCATTTTGGATACTACTGTTTCACCTTGCCTGCAGGCTTACATCTCCACAACACACCTCATCAAAACATACATAAAATAAGCTTTCAAATGATAGATGATGTGGCAGTGTGTATTATGGGTACATTTGAACTCCAAAAATATAGCCCTGTTCGGAGACTTGCTGCATGCCTAAATTGTTCTATGAATATTTTTGGTGAATTTAATTTAGGTATGATTTGGAGGGCCTGTAGTCACGAACATTCCCTTGGTCAGCTTGATCTGATTCTGTCTAATAAGAATCTGCCTTTCATTATGGTAGGATAATCTGCTAGTATCCTAGTTCCTTGCAGATATTTATAGCAGTCTAGTATTTGATTTGTCACCTCACAAGAACTTGACCGATAAAACTGTTGTATTATGCTTAATGTGTGTGGCAGGGTATGACCTTATTTTTCCCCATAATGTTCACACTATTTTTTTCTTTATGTTCTGTAATAATAGATGATTAAATTGTATTTTCTTATGACTGAAATAACTCTTGATTCCTGCTGAGGAGCAAGCTGAAGCGTTAGCGCTAATGCTCTACCTAGTGCTAGCAGAGCGTGTTGTTTTCATGTTCCTTGTTTGGTCTTTATGTAATAGTCCTCTTCTTTGTTGTTTTTGGGTTCACATTACAACACATATTTAATTTACTAAGTGGTTAGAGCCACATGACACGAGGTATCTTTAAAAAACTTTTTTTCTTCCACATAGCATGCTTATTTTCTAATGACAGTGATGACATCATTGTCATCGTCATGGGTATACATAGAGGTCAGTAAATGTTCTGTATAAAATGGATATTCTTACTGGACACATTATAGGATGCTTTCGAAAAAGCTGTACTGCAGTGGTTAATTCAATATACACTTTAATGTACAAAGAATAATCTCAGTGGAATATGTCTCTTTCCACCTCAAAACCTTATCCTTATGTCAGGAGAACGGTAGGGGTCTGGTGTGAACGTTTTCCTTAAGGAAAACACCTGCATGTGTTTCATAGTATTCCTTGAAGATGGTAAGAGTCAGGCTCCAATGGATGTTCATCGGTGGAAATTTCCTCTACCCTTGTTCAGTCTCCAAGAATTCTGTGGCTTGGCTTTTCTAAGTGTACCCTGAGCTCTGTCAGCCCCCACCAATTGCAACTTCCCCACAGGACCTGATTGCCAGATGCTGGAGATACATTGGTTCCATACTGTTGACGGCTTTACAAGTGAGGACCTTGAATACGACCAAAAATTACTAACATTTCTACAGAGTGTGATATAAACAGAGTGTGATATAAGCTTGTCTTTCCTGTTTAGCAGGCAGGCTGCTGCATGCTTTGTGCTAAACTTAAGGTCTTGGTGGTCTTTTTGGGTAAGCCACAGATAATGCAGATTACAATAGCCTGGCGGTGACAGATGCATGAATTCTAGTGCCTTTGTGGAGGAAGGAAATGGAAAATTCTTAGTGACTATAGATCTATAAGGGTATTTTTTTTTTCCATCTGGGAGTTCAAAAATGAATTGAGCAGTTTGTTTAGCATAGAAAATGTGATTGGTGCTGTAACAGACCCAAAATAAAGACACTTTGCCCCGAAGCATTTATAATCTACAAAGTCGACACAGAAAAAAACGGGATATCTGGGGAATTCTACATGAAAGAATAACTCCATCATACATTTTAAGTAAAACAACTTGAAAATCAAATATTCCCTGTCCTAGTTTCCAATGCATTATATTGGAGCACCAGATCCGTTCTAGTTAAGGTTGAACATTGCTTTGTATTTAAAGCTGAATTCTTCTAAGTGCTCTAAAATCTGCATGTTTACTCAGATTGTCTTGAAATTGTTGTACCCTCTGAAAGGTCTCGGTAGTTTAATGGTACAAACTTGGGGTCATTTGAGCAAGGGGTTCTGAAGTTGTCAACCTATGAAAACAGTGTTTGACAAAAGTGACTAATTTCTAGTCCACATCTGGGGTTTGGACTATGACTCTGATCCACCCAAACTGATCTCAGCTGTTAAGGATTAATCTGAGGTGGGGAATGACCCTCTCACTGCCCCGGGGGGGGGGGGGGGTATATTGGAGATGTTATTACGGGGTACGTTAGGAACTCACTGTCAGTAACTGCAGCCAGAGAGAGTGAAATGTCCATGTGCAGTAAGACTAGGGCTTTTCAGAAGCAAGAGGAATTCCAGGCAGCCTGTTCTGACAGTGACTGACTGTCTCCAGTGGACATGCTGTGGCTGTTGAACCTGGGTTGTGCCCATGGCCTTTGAGTTCAAGTCTTGTCTTTGGCAGAAATCTAATAATGAATGATGAGCATATGCTCAGTTACCGGGGTGTTTTTGTCACATCTGTCAGAGCAGAGTCCTGTATTGGTGGTGTTTGCATTCTGAGGCATTTTTCAAAGAGGACAGAGTAAAGGTTGAGAGGAAAGGTTCGTACAGACTAACTTCATGTGTTTCGGTTTTTGAAGTGCACGTTAAACCATGATCCAATTCTGCAATGGCATGAACTACCCCTGGGCAACTGTAATCTGTGTCAATGATTTTTCGTATTTAATGTCTGAGCACCTTAATTGTGATGGTTGCTTTCTAAATAAATTATGGTCTCAATTCTCAAAATCACTAAATAGGTGTTTAATTTTGCATTTCTGAATAGGGCAGTTAACTTTAATTAAGCATTTGTGGAATTGTTAGATGGATTGCGGCCTATTGCCAAGATTTTCAAAAGTGACCGCTGATTTTGGGTGCTCAACCTTGCACTGCTTTAAAACGGTCTGATTCTCCGTGGCTGAGTGTTCAGCACCTTTCATAATTAGGCCTGTTCTCAGTTGGATATCCAAAAATTAAGACACTCAAACCCACATGCTGCTTTTGTAAATCCTGGCCTGTATTTTATCCAGTGCAAATGGCTATATTTTAATAATGTTAAACACTTAATAATTTAAACATAATACTTGCAAAAACTCAAATGTTAACATTCACACACACACGTTTGAGTTATAGAGTGCCTAATATCACCTAATAGATAAGTACTTCTAAAATTAGCAGAGAGATCATCATGGAGATGTAACATTCCACTTACTCTGCAAGAAAAGTATGTTGTCTTTTCCTAGACTTGGTGGTATTCAATGGAATTTACCTTGTAGGGATAGAAATTCCTGAGCAGAGCAGATGGAATTCTAATGCTCAGACAATAACCTGCATAAAATGACCAAAAAGGAAATCATTATAGGATCACTGCTGCAATCTACAGAAATCCTGAAGCAAGGAGATGGCAGCAGCACTCTTGTGGGAGTGTTATTTAAGGCTATATACACAAAAGACAAAAATATATCCCCCAGTTTGCTGTCCAAAGCCTAAGATTTGGGAAAAAGCATGCAGCAGAACAATATGGAGACTGTGTCTGCAAAAGAGTCAGTCTGTAAGAGAGACTTCGGTGGAACTATTATTCTCTGTCAACAGTTGTGAAAATCAGCTGGGATTTTTCAGAATGTCAATTGTAGAACAACAGAGGAAGGATGTATACCCTATCCACATTCATAAATGGTAACTTGAGGAGGAAAGGGGAAGATGGATTTAGGAGATTTCACTCCTTTGGAGAACTCTAAAAACCAGTGGCCACAAATGTCAATTAACTTAAGCCAAATTTATTTGATAGAGAAAATAAAAAGTATATAAAAGTTGTCAGATAAAACATGGTTGATAGAGAGTAATAATAATTTAACTCACCACAGCTTATCTTGAAGTTGCAATCTATTGACTGAGCAGGATTATAAACAAACAGTTACGTTGCTCCTGCCATCAGTATAGTGGGTCACTCTCAGCCTCCATTTCCAGATCCAAAGACCTTCTCCTAAGTTTCTTTGTATGAGGCTCATCAAACCAAGTATTGAATTTTAATTTACCATGCTAAGCTTTGCAAGTCCTCTTACTAAATAGCCTTAGGCAGTTAACACTGACAGTATTTCTCCCTATTTAGACTTTGAGGTGTAGTGTGTTAATAAAGAGATTCTTGCTTCCATCAGAATTCTTCTGTCACCGTTCCCAAAGCCTTTCACTTCATTATTTGACATCTGAATGAATATTCCATTGTTTGGAAAGGTATTTTCAAATGTTAATTGTTTTCTGATTACAAGGTTTTCTCCCTTATTTTCTCAGCTAGAAATACCAGGTAGCAAGCCTTTTCATTATTTATAGTATGCAATCATTAAATAATTCACTATAATGTATTTGTTCAATACAATTAACCTTGGATTACAATTTAGACATTTAGGCTGGACCAGTACCATCTTCCTTATGGCTCTTCTTGAATGTTATGATCTCCAAAACCAAACTCTCCTTGCCTAACTTTGGCCCACAAAACAGATTTGCCACTCAATTTGGCTGGTAAAGCCCACCTGGTAAAAGTAGAGCTGTAATAGTTTTATGAACTTAATGAAAGTATGGAGTTCAAGCGAAGTTTTGCTGCTTCTGTTTTTTTTATTGAACATAAATTCAGTTACTACAAACAAACAAAACCAATAAGGAAAAACTTTGAGTGATCGCTGCAATGCTAAAACAAAATGTGTGACAGTTAAATGTGCTGATCTGCTAATATAAGTTATATAAAAATACACGAGAGGACTCTTAATGTTTTATGTTAGACAGCAGGTTGGATGAAGTTGTGATATTTATTGCTTTTTGGTATTTGGTATAGATAGAAGAAAACATTACGGAGTGTTGGAATGCTTTAATTAATGGCATTGTAGGCATTACAAAGGTATAAAGATATTCAGAAACCTTTTTCTCCTTAACTTATTTCTGTGCTTTTAATGTTTTGGGTGGATAAGGTGAATCCTGATGCAGTCTTAACCTCACTAAATGTAATTGTCATTTGCTGCTTATGCTATGTACGTTTGTGTTCATAATATGTATATGTGCGTGTCTTTCTGTGTATATATACATAGTTTTTTAAAATAGAAAGTGTGTTGTATGACAAACATTTTAAAAAAAGCAAAAAGATTTTTGCTCAAACTTTCAGAAGATACTTATAGGCTAAAACAATACATGGGAAGCCACAGCCTGAAATAAGAACTTCTGAGAATATTGTGAGCATAGTGAAAACTGGAGTTATAAATAGAGTTGCAATTCTATAGTCCTAGGGATTTAAAATTCCATGTGTCCTTCAGAATAGAGTGATTTTTAGATCTTTTCTTTTTTAATTAGAGTTCAGTGTTGTTTGATAGAATTCACCATGTAGTACAGATGAATTTTAAGCCTCCAGGTCTAACTACCACAGTGGTTTCCATTAAAATTGTTGTTTAAAGTTTGTAAATAATTAGCTTATTCTTTTCTAATCATAAGTAATGGTGTGAATACTATGGTACCATTTACTAGACAAGAGGTAAAACTCTAAAGACTTTCACACTGACCACAGTACAGAGCTTTAGCCACTCTAAAAGATATTGTAAAACAGTTTTTGGAATATGCAGAGACGAGGATATTAAGTTAGGGAATCTAAAGTGCTGACATGGGCTTCCCCTAGCACTAACACGGCAGTATGCAAAATAAGAAGTGATAAGGAGAAAAAGCCATTTTGTTATGAAATACTGATGTAAATGCTAGAACATAATAAGCTGTTCTGAATTCCCCTTCCTCTTTTCCTGCCACTTTGACTGATGCTGTATTCCCCAATATCCTGCATTTTTCTACTCTGTTCGTAATGTAAACTCTCTAGGTTAAAGGTCATTTCTTTAAACCCTTTGTAAAGCACGATACATGTACGGCACTAAATTCATTTTTATTAGTAGTAACAGTAATATTGCATCTGTAAATCACAGGTTTGTTTTAGTCCAAGCCTCTGTTTCGTTTTTGTGGATAAATCTTTACCAGATACAGAGCTAAAGGACTGAACAATTGTCAACGTAGGTAGTATATTGCATTGAGCAACAAATGGCCAGTATAACCAGCAGCGATAACTCAAATCCACATAGTTTTTATTTCTATTGACATGCTTGCAAGTCAAGTAAAACATATTGTCAGAATCTTAAAATTCCTTAGGACTAATGCCCCAGCACATATTACATTGATATTTCTTCCATCTCCAAATAGCAAAGTAGTTGTACGTACAGAGAATACACATATGCTTTTCAGTAGTATTGTTTATACCAACATACAGTTTTATCAGCTTCCTTCCTTCTCATTTAAATTAAAGTTTGTATTTTTTTACACCAGTTTCTTCCAGGAGTCTGATATTAGCCTGCTGCATAGTGAAAGAATTCTGTCATTGGAGGTTGTTGGAATAATGTAACCTTTAATCACTTTAACAACAGACAACTGTCTTGAGTTTCACTTCCCTTCTAGCTGGCTAGAATCCCATCGATACTGCTACAGAAAGTGCCAAAACTTGTCTATAAACAGACGTTGGCGCTCTTCATGTAGCTAGAGTAATTGTGCAAAATGACTGCCTAGCAAGGATATGGAAATGCAAACTAAATGCATCTCTAATCTTTCCTATGTCCTTAATCAGAGACAGCCACCAGCTAAGGAAACCATAGAAATCTCAGAAATCCAAACTCATTGTGGGCTGATATAGCCTACTGCTTAAAACAAGGCAAAAACTGACCCTGACCCCGACCCCCATTTGCATGAATGTTTAATTAACATGGGATAGAGTTTCTTCTAATATGGAGTAATACTCCTGTAATAAAAACCAGAATTACAGCACGTTAGGTGAGGCAAGGCCAAGTTGGGAACAAATAAACCCATGAGTATTCTGTACAAATAATAGAAGAAATAAATTCTGCAGGTAGTCTGCTAAATTAAATGAAAAAAGGCAGCTGGTGTTCAAAAGGCAATTCAAAATCTTCTTTGCACTCAGCATCTACTAAAGAAAATTGCAGACACTTTTCGTAGCCAGGGTTTCTCCTTTCCACAGGGTGGCTCTGGCTTCTCAGTCAATTCCGTCTATGGTAAGAGGTTCTCAAGAGCACATTTCTCTTTCAGGGACTGATCCAACTCCTTTTAGAA
The DNA here is from genome assembly GCA_007922175.1 of Pelusios castaneus. Taxonomy (NCBI): domain Eukaryota; kingdom Metazoa; phylum Chordata; order Testudines; family Pelomedusidae; genus Pelusios; species Pelusios castaneus. The sequence goes on along the minus strand of ML685790.1, from coordinate 5,184,731 downwards.
ATCAATGGAATGATGCCCATTGACTTTAATGGGAATTGAATCAGGCCCATAATTCATCCAGCTAATTATTCTCTCCATTTAACTTTTTGCATGTTCCCTGATTTGAGAAGATACCACAAGTGAGGGATTAAAGAGGGTGCTCAGTTATAAAGGAAAAATGTATATTAACAGAGCCTTGCCTCCTCTAGCAACATACCTGTCTCCTCCTTAAATCTTCTTCCCTCTGGAATGCTCATTCCACTGGGACTTGGGCTGTTCAATGTGTTCATAAATGAACTGGAAAAGGGGGTGAACAGTGAGGTGGCAAAATTTGCAGACAATACAAAATTACTCTAGATAGTTAAAACCAAAGCTAAGTACAACAATTTATAAAGGTTCTCACACAACTGGGCAAAACGGGGCAAAAGAAAGGCAGGTGAAATTCAGTGTTGATAATGACAAGGAAGTGCATGGTGGAAAACATACTCCCACCTGTATATACAAAATTAGCTGTTGCTATTCTAGAAAGGGATCTTGGAATCATTGTGGGTAGTTGTCTAAAAACACCTACTCAATGTGAAGCAACAGTCAGAAGAGCTAACAGAATGTTTGATGATGATAATAAGATAGAATGTTAGGTAATAAAATAGAAAAGATGATCATACCATTATGTAAATCCACAGTATGCCCACAGCTGGAATACTGCCTGTAGTTCTAGTTGCTGGATCTCAAAGAAGTTGTTAGAATTGGAAAAAGTACACAGAAGGACAGCAAAAATTATTAGGGGTATGGCAGAGCTTCTGTATGAAGAGATTGAAATGACTGGGATTTGTTCAGCCTAGAAAAGAGATGACTAAGTGGGGAACTTTTATAATCTAGAAAATCATGAATGGAATAGAGAAAAAGAATAGAGAAATGTTGTTTACTCCTTCAAAGAACACAAGAACTAGAGGGTCACCCAATGAATTTAATAGGCTGGAGATTTTAAACTAACATAGAGGTGCTTTTTTCCACAATCAACCTGTGGAATTTGTTGCCAGTGGATGTTTTAAAGGCCTACCTTATGACTGGGTTAAAAAAAGAATTAGGTAAGTTCATGAAGGACCCAATGCTCCGAAGTATTGATGCATGATCAGACCTCCGAAGCATTATAGTAATAAAAATAATAAATGCTTTTGCCATTTCATGGTGGCTGGGGTGTTATGGTAGGGAAGGTCATAATGATATATTTGAAACTGAACATATTAAGTGCATTTTTAATTTTAGAGAAAAAGCTTGTCCTGTTCAAATAGTTCTGCCTCTGTTTTAGTTTTTCCGTATATAAATATGGCTAACTCACAGCCTTGAGAATAATACCCATAAATCCTCCCACAAAAAGATGCAGATTCATAGTGAGATATTTTTTCCAGTTTTTTGTTCAGGAACTTTACTGTCATGTTTCAAGAATACTATTATTGTTGTTTGATTTAGTTTTATTATCTTGGCCTATTAACAATAATAGACATTTATGACTGGGAAATTGTCTGCTGTCCTAATCAAGCATAGATTCAAGGCTTCTGTTTGAAGAATTTGCAGACACCTGATAAGCTACAATCAAAAACAATAAAATAATGAACAAATGGATTAAAGATTTTTTAAAATTATTAGCACTTCCTCTTTTTCAAGAAACTGTGTTTAAACTAATAGACCAGAGTATATACAATTGTAATAGTTCAAAAATGTTTGTGAATAACTTTCTAATGAGGTCATAGCTAGTTTCTTGGACACAGTAGCTCTTATGGTATTTCCTCTTCTGTTCTGTCTCTCTCTCTTTTTCTGTAACCGAGCTATAGAAACTAAATATCAGAATTGCTAAGAGAGAACCATCTTCAATCTCTAAGTTTCATAGTTGCAATCCTATTAAATATCTTGAGACTAGAGCTGAACATATTCACCTGAGTTGGAGGTGATTGAAAATGTCACTGAAATGAAGTAAAATCTTAACGAAATCTTGCCTTAATATTAGAGGCAAATAAAGGGAAAATTTCTCTAACCTCACAATTTAAATCAAAGCGTCTGATGAAGTGGGATTTTCTCCCACGAAAGCTCATGCGATAAATAAATCTGTTAGTCTTTAAAAGTGCCACAGGACTCTGTTGTCTTTCTACAATAGTCTCACAATTTAAGATGTTTCATTAATTTTATTGTCTTCTGCAACAACCTGCATGTTCTAAATTTTGTGCACATACATACCCCAAAGCATCTTCTAACAGTCAACAAAATCTTAGGCTAAAACTTAACTTTGAATTTGTCCCAGGGGGGAGTGTTGTGAGCAAAGATGGGGTGATGTGATCTTGGTGGCTGAGGAGGTCGCCCTGCTCTGTTGTCTAGACTAATTGAAGCTCTTGTGAAACTTGGAGAGATCATCTCTAGAAGGTTCTAGGATTATCACTTGTCTGTGTGTCACTTTGCAACCTAGAATGTGTGAGTCCATGTGAAGTGCTAGCAACAGCCTCAAGTATGGTTGAAAGCTTTTTTGGTTGCAATATCAGAGATAACTCAGTGAATTGCCACCATTACTGTACAGCAAAGTTGCATGCAACAGTTTCACTGGTTGGATGAGGGAGAGACTGAAGATCGTGGATTGCTTGGCCCAAATGTCTCACGCATAGGACAGCACGCTCTTTTGTCTGACAGTGCGTTTTTCTGGCAAATAGTAGATAGAAGACTGCATGCGTGCATGTCACTCTCTGCCCAGGAGGGGTGAGGAATCTAGAAGGACCCCAAGGCTGTGGTCCAGTTTGACAAGTAAAGACATATGCCTTCAAATGGGAATGAGGTGATAGTAGTTGCCAGGTATTCACCCTCTTCATGAAATAGTCCCAATTTTAAAAAAAACTTTAAAATGTTTGTAAAATAGTTTCACTAACGTATATGACATATTTAGAATGCATGCTAATGTGAAAGATGGGGTGGTTTCATGAATATGACATTAATATGTCATTTCAGATAATTACCAGTAAGACCTTTGTATTACATCATTCAATCAGATATTTTGTCTATTTGTTTTACAGAAAAAATAAAGTTTAGCAAAGCTTTCAGAAGTTTTTGGTTAATTTGTGTTTTTATATCCCTCCATCTGTACACTTAGGCTGCAGTAACTGTGGGTAGGCCTCTGACATAAAGGGAATGTTACTGCTCATAATTTTTAGAAACTTCTAAATGGTTTCTAAAATAAAAAAGGGTTATGGATCAGGTATTGGGATTTAGGTCCAATCTCAAGAGATCAAAAATCATGAGTTAGGCCCTTAAAAATCATGTTTTTAGTCTGTTTTTAACTCTTCTCTAGTCCTCTGCCAGCGTGGTATAATTTCAAATACCCAGGTCTTTTTTTTGTGATGGAACTCAGGGATACTGAGTATCGGGAGGTGGGGTGTGTGTGTGTGTGTGTGAGAGTGTGTGTGAGAGTGTGTGTGAGAGTGTGTGTGAGAGTGTGTGTGAGAGTGTGTGTGAGAGTGTGTGTGTGAGTGTGTGTGTGAGTGTGAGTGTGAGAGAGAGAGAGATGGTATTCAGGGTTACTGAGTACTGGCATCTTTTTTTCCCCACAGCGATGTGGCCCCGGCTCCTGCCACTGCAACTGATGCTTCCAGGTCCCTTGCCAAGTACAGGCACCATTTAAAAAAAAAAAAAGGCACTGCAAATACCAATATATGCCTTTCCATGGCTGGTCAGATTGAGTCTTTTCCATTAACTTTTCCTCACCCTTAAGAAAGAAAAACAGCCATCCATTTCTTACCACTGTCCTCACCCAGTAACAATCCTACTCTGCTTTCCGCTGCCCCATGACTTACCTACCTTGGACCCAGCAGCATCTTTCCCATTCCCCCTGACCCTTCTGCTGCCCATCACTCTCCCAACCTACCTTTCACAGTGTCCCTACTGTTCCACCCAGGCTCTGTGTCCTCTCCAGCCCCAGAGAGTGGCAACAACTTTGGTTGTGGGCATGGCGTCAGTCCATTGAAAACAATGGGAGGTGGCAGCCGGCTTTATTCAGTGCATCCTCACTGCCACATGTAGCTGGACTGCAAGGAAGCAACAACCAACTTGTTAATAGGAACAGGAGACTGTGGCCATTTTGAACACAGGAAAATATGTGTTTTGGAAGCCTTTCATCATGTTTTCATAAGCAGATTTCTGATACTGTCACAAGAGTTAGCAACAGTGATAATTTGTAACTAAACAAGGCTAGAAATGCTAGAAACTAGATCTGCACCATTGTAGAGGAATAAGTAAATTTAATCTCCGTCAATATTCAAATTAAAAAGCTGCCAAATTTTGTTTATAAAAATCTAATGGCCCTGGGAGTATTTTTTTGAATTATATTTGACTGTCTTCCCATTGAAGAAACAGACCCTCAAATATTTTATATATTTGAAAGATCACAAAGTCTAGGGGAAAACACTGTAATTGCTTTGGAAAAAATACAAAGCTTTGTTTTATTTTAAAAGGCATTAATTTTCTTTTCTCACTCTCTTTGTATCACTTTGAGTTTTACGTTGACAGTGGGCTGCAAGGCTCATTTTTTCTCCCTTGCCTGTAATGGGTTGGGTGATGGGTGGCAGCAGAGTTACTCTAGCTGGGATTCCATTTGGTGCAAGGTCAAATTAAATGTTGTTGCTGGCTTATTTGATCTTTGGGTAATTGTTGGACCTGTTTATTTGTTTAAAAAAAAGGTGGTCAAGAGCTTTGAAACCTTCGAATGCATGCTCTTTTATTGTAAAGTAACAAAACTAAGAATAAATGGGTAGCCGTTGTATGGAATCACATTTTAAAATTACTTTAGGATTTTACTTTATTACTTATTATTTATTTAAATTACTTTAAAATTCCCTCGTTTCAGCACAGCCTTCAGCCAGGAATGATTTTTGGTATTTTTACTAGGGGCAGATACTCTTATGAAGAGGAATTCTTTGGTTATGCTTAGAAAACTACTAAATCCACTCTTTTTCTTCTTTCAGAAGTGAAGCCAGCTTGCATATTTAACAGCGTGGAATATTACGATGGAGACATGTTTCGAATGGATGCCTGTCGTTTCTGTCGCTGTCAAGGTGGTGTCTCGATTTGTTTCTCGGCCCAGTGTGGTGAGCTGCACTGTGATAGGTACTATGTGCCAGAAGGAGAGTGCTGTCCAGTCTGTGAAGGTAATTTCTTTCTTAGTGATATTTTACTGACTACAGCTGCTCCTTTTTATTTGTCTTTTAAGTGGTGAGGAGCGCTCAGAGCCAGCGTTGTTACATTCGGTCATTCTTCTGCAGTCTTGGTAATATAAAGATAGTGGTTTTGTAGCCAAATTATTGCTGGTTGTTGTGTTTGGTGCTGATGCTGGGCCCTTAACAGGGTTGCCATTTTTTCCACTCCATCTGTAGCTATCTCATACAAAACATGAGCGCGCACACAATTAAAAATGCCCTAATTCCTCCTGAAGGCCTTGGATCTCAGATACTGCTCCTCAATTCTATATCCACACAGGTACATGACTGCTCTGTGGCAGAAGTCTCCCATTTCTTTAACACCCTCCAACACAGGGGTCAGCAACCCAAAAGATAAGAGCAATTTTAAAAAATTCCTTCAATAACCAAGTGTTTTGAGAGCCGCAATGGGTGTAGTGTCCTGCTGGGGGTGGGAGGTGCTGTACCAGGCCACCTGCCGCAGGGTCCCCTGGTGGTGGGGGGCAGAGTCCGGAGCCATAAGGAGGCAGCCAAAGAGCCACATGAGGCTCTGGAGCCGGAGGTTGCAGATTCCTGCTCTAACAAAACCCCCAAACTTTTACTTTCCATCATGCGTGATGTGGCTATCTCTGCTTTGCATTTATGGCAGTTCATTTCCAAAAGGAGAAGGCATATAGAATGCTTGTGGCACCAATCTAACCCAGTCTGAGACATGGGTCGTGCTGTGCTCTCTTCTCTCTTCCTTCACTCCCTGCCCCCTCGCCCCCAGCCTTTTGACAGCCTTCTTCTCTGCGTGCCAGGCAGCTGTGATATTTGTCACTCTCAGGTGACAGTCTCATTAACCTAAAAGGTATTTTATAGAAAGTCGGAGGGTTATCTCCTGCTTGCATCAAAACTGGGACAAGAAATTGATGCATCCTTTGCCAGACACCTCTGCAAGGACAGCTACCACTCTTAGGTGGCTAAAGTTGCCAAAACTTGACTCTGTTGGGGTCAGTAAGCAGAACTCTTTGAGATATTGGGTAGGGAGGGTTGATCCAAAGGAGCTCCGAATTGCCTGACTTGTGCAGCTGCTCTTTAGCTAAAGTGTTCAGTAGATTTAGCATACATTGGTTTGGTTATGTAAAGGCCCTTAGGGTTTGGGTCTTGTTTTTCCTTTGGACCACTTCTGAGCAAGTGAGACCAGTCCAGGATGCTAAGTATGCAGATTTGACATGAGGAGGCTGGAGACCCAACATCCACAGTCGAGGGCCTTCAATGAAGAGATGGCTTTCTCCCTTTGATCTGATGAAACTCATACTAACTGACCATCAGAATATTGTGAGGTTCTCTAGTTTGGCCATCTCTGATTGGTGGTTTGTTCAGGAGTTTTTTTTCCCCCCATCCAAGGTTGTAAGATGTAAACGTATATTGTTGTTGTCTTTTGTGACCTATTCTTGTTTTATGATTTATTAATACACATGCACATGAATAAGAGTTAACAGATCTGGAATCTATTCCCAGCTCTGCTGCAGAATTATTTTATGATACTGGACAAGTCCCTTAAACTTTGCCTCCGTTTTTTTTTTTTTTTCTATCTGTAAATATGGATTTTTCTGTTTCATTTTTCACAGTAGTGTAAGGATAAATTCAATAAAATTTCTAAAGTGATCCTTAGCAGAAAGGTGCTATAACTGTTAAATATTGATGCTGCTGTTACCGCAGGAGAAATACTTAGTTGACTACAGGCTTTCCAGGTACCTAGCGATATAGTCACAACATTTGATTACAGCCTGGTGAGCATTAAAAATGGCATGTGATAATTATACCCTTTCCTTGTTAACTCTGGATCCAATCCTGAAGCCATTGATCACCTTAGTGCAGGCCTCGACAAATCTGCCACACACTTAGAGGCCAGCCCAAAAACTTCACTGCCACACCAAAGGGCACCTAAGTGGCCTCCCACCAGCAAAAGGCCACCACCACTTCTTCTGTGAGCAGTGCAAAGCGCATAGAGCACCCGCCCCTCCACCCCCCGGCCACTGAAAAACCTCCATGGCCGCGGATACTTTTGATGGTAGCAATGAGGTATGCTAAGCCCCCTTGCTCTGCGGGCGGGGGGAAGCCAGCGATGGTGTGGAATGGTGGTGGTGGGGAGACTGAAAATGTCAGCGCCGCCAGCTTTTTTTGAATGCATGGGGGTGTTCACTTCCCTGGCTGCCGTGGCACTGCTAGGTGCCAGGAGCTACTAAATCCTGGGTGCCATGGCGACCTGGTGCCCAGGATTTGTCGAGCCCCGCCTTATAATGTGTATTTCTTACTCCCATGAGTAGTTCCCTTAGGAGGATGGGTTTTTTGCTTCAGTGGGACTGCTTGTATGTGGAAAGTTTCCAGAATCAGCCCTCATAAGCATAAATATGTAAATAGAAATTAAGCAGTATTTGAGTAATGATGTGGAAATTTTGTATGCTATGCTGATCGCTGTTGAATCTAAATGATTTTCATACAGTCAAACATAGGGGCAATTTCTGAGCCCTAGTTACACTACAAAGAAGATGGCCCATCTCTCGTGTTTACTGAAAAATTGGTAAAACACCATTTGTCGGGCAGTTATTCTGACAAGTACGATGTTAGGCTGCTTTATGAAAAGATCATCTTTATTCCTTCCTCATCTGAGAAACTGAGTGGGACTGCCAAGTGAATTAGTTTTTAATTCTCTCTTCGATGTTGTGAGTTAGGATATCAGAGACTGCAAATGGAATTTGCGTGTTTTGCTTCGTTCCTGGTAGATGGGTTAAACTGGATAATGATTAGACAGCTGTAAGCAGAACCCCCTCTCTCAGATCTGGTTTTCAATCTCAGCTCTTCTTATTTTTTCCTTTTTAAATTTGGCCTTGTCTGAGTCTGGGTTTTGCTTCATTTGTCTGGTCATCTGACATTGGTCTGAGTTGCTTCTCATATACCTGTTTCATGTAAGGAAATTTGATCTCTAGCTTTTCATTAACTGGTAAGCAAAATACTTGTTTCTTTTTTCCACAGGTACCTTTTGACTCAGTTGTGTCCTTTTGGAAGAGGCAGGTGGTTGGCTTTCTCTGTCTAAGGGATTATAATCTTACTACTTTCCTTGGTGTGATGGGGCACACCTTTGCTTTCATTTTATAGATAACACTGTGTAGTTTATTTACAGTGCTTCACCTTACCACCTTTGACATATGCATGTAGCCATGCTATTTACAGAGTCATCAGTTTTACTACCCTTTCTCAGCAGGTGGTGGAGGTGGGAAAAGGTCTCTCTGCACAGAGAGCTCCTTTATCAGGCCCAGCTAATGTTTCTGTCTCTTTTGCTTTACCTCTACTGTGCATTTCCTTCCTGTGCTCTTTTATCCGGTCTCCTTTTTAATAATCTAATTGGATAATAAATTACCCAGCCCTAATCTGATCTGGTAATCAGGAACTCCTCTCCTTAATCAATCTGATTTCCTGGGATTTGGAAAAAGAAAAAGGGGGAGAAAAATCCATCATGGGGCCATACTGATCCTCAAATGGATCAACAGTGTGTGTTTGTTTACCCAGAACTTTAGTTGCATAGCACATATCTCTGCAAACTGAGCTATAGAATAAGTGAAAAGAGTAGTGAACTGGTTCTTAATGTGAACTGATCACAAGAGGAAGATGGGGCACTTATTTTACCAATAGTGTACAGAAGTATTTGCTAGAGAGCAGTGGAATGGTGAGTTAGGATCTGTAGATTCTTTGTATGCTCTAGTTGTTATAAATGACACTGTCAAGCATAAAGGTTTGGTATGTTCGTTCTTCAAGGCAGTGACCGTAAGTGAGACTTGGGAGTAACACATTAGAGAGAAGGTTCTGTTGTTGGCTGTGCCAGAATTGAACACCCACATCCTCTTTCTTCGAACATATGTAAAATGTTGAGAATGACATTAGACTGTCACCTAATTTAGGGGTTCAATAATAAGAGGTATAAAGTGCACAGAATTATTAAGCAAGCAATTATCATAGCAAGTAGAATACCTGCGATTGGAACTTGTGGTCTCCTGGTTCCCAAACCAGCTCTCTTCCCAAAGGGCTGGTCGCTGTTACTCTAGACCTCAAGGGACTGTGGAAACTCTTCAGTGCAGATGGAAGGCCAGCAGTGAAGTGGCATATCCTCACTATAGATGAAAAGTCTTTGGGGCAGTGAAGAACCAGTATTCAGAAATTTTAACAGCAATCCTCTAAAAAGTTCTACTTGTGCAAATGAAAATTTTCAGATTTACAACTTAGTCAAATACAGGTGGATATTCATGATACAACTGTTTGACCCCAGCATTATCCCCTGCGAACCTTAAGGTTCTGTTCCAAACTACAGAAGTACTAGAGCTTCAGAGGATCAGTGGGAGAATTTAACACTAGCAAAAATCCCTATTTTTCCTTAAGCTCAGTTTTAGAAGTGGCTTAGCCATTTTCACTGAAACATAAGGAGGGGATGAAATTTTTCAGTCCAAATGGCTGCACTTGGGCAAAATTCTGAGCAACTGAAAACATAATGGGAGGTGTTAGGAAACCTTAACTGTAGGCAATATTACTACCTGTAATGAAAACATGGTACAAGTCTTCTGAATTAAGCTGTAGGTATCTTTTCAATGTCATTAATTTCAACTACTTGATTCTTGGAGATAAGACTGTTTTCTCTACAAGTTCCTGAAGCACAACCCTGGGCTGGAGTTTAACCTGTGGGGAGAAGAAAGTTTATTTTGCAGGTATTTGGGGTTTGCTCTTACTCTGAGTCATTTAGAGTTAAATACTAGATGCTGGCTCTATCTCTAACATGGTGCTAGTCTTAAGTTATTGCTTATTTTGTAATCTAGAATTATTGTTCACTTTCCAATATTTCCTTCATGATTCTCATGGGAGTCTTTGTGCTTTTCGATATCTAATGTGAAAAATTATCATTTCCTTTTTGTGTTTGTAGACAAAATATATCTGCGTGATTGCTAATATGGATAAGTTTAGTGTATTCCGAAGATCAAAACATATTTTTCTTGCTAATTGTGTATAGAACAGCATTCTTCATTAGCATGGAAGTTGGCGAGAAATCTCAGTATGAAGAGATGTATTCCCAAACATAAGCATGATGATTACAATAACATTCCCTGAGGCACATGAATCTTTTTTGCTAGTAACAAGGAAGCAGGTCCTGGAGTTTTGAATTCCAAGAGATGAAACAGTGTTGTTCAGAGTAATGCAAATAACCATTAAAGCTTTGAACTTGACCTGATAATGTCTTTGTGGCATGCATGTCTCTGTGTTATGCAAAATATAAAAGCCACAAAGCACATAAGCTAATGTAAATGCTAAATCCCAAAAGGTGTAAGGGAGGCTTACTTTATTTCCTAAGGTCACCAGCTGTTAATAACTATATAACCAGATGGTTTGTAGAGTAAACTTGTGTCACTGGTATAAATTCCTGGCATTCCAACAGTTAGAAAACAAAATGCAGCCTGTTCACTAATTGTGCATTTATAATAATATACAAAAGTACAAAATGAATGGAGGGTGAGTTCCTGAAGTATAAAATCTAAATTTCTATGTTGTGTATATTTAGTCAACATTCATTAATATAAAAGGACACACTGTCTTGAAATATAACAGATTTGACAGCAATCCTATATAGTATGTAAATTAGAACAAACTGGAAATGAAAGTCTCTTAATGACGTTTTTAATATTGTAGCATTCATTTGGTATTGTCCACCTTACTGTTGTTAAGGGGTCAAAATACTCTGTTATAATCCTGTTTTTTTCTTTCTCATAGTTTACAAACAAACAAATTAGTTTTCTTTTCAGATGAAGATGTCTAAATTGGTTGTCTTTGAAAGTAGGGGCAAAAATCCCTACATTGTGAATACAAAAACAATATGTAGAGATAGTAGGCAGGTAAAGGGTGTGGCCAATGGACTATTTCAAACAAGACTAAGAATTTCCTCTTCTGCATGGATTACCTGGACATTTCAAAATGAAATACTGAAGTGGGAATAGGCACTACCCAACTTTTTTCTACTTGCTATTCCCCCTCATTGTGACTGCAGGACAATATTAAGCATTTTAACACGCAGTCTCCTATCATTTTTTTTTAGTGTTGTTATAGCATTGTGCTCTTATAGTATGTTTGTCGTCTTCACAAGTGCTCACTTTTCAACACTTGTTATTAGGTTTTAATCAGCTTTAGGCTTAACCTGAGCCTCCCTAATGCAGTCTGGATCTGCAGCACCCCTAATTGTCATCTCAATAATTGTTCTTTTGTTTGAATTGGAGATTTGATTTTAAATGATCTGAGGGCTTGTACACGCTACAGCCTTATCGCACAGTAAGACTGAGAGCGCTACAATCTTGCTTGTTGCGCGGCAACAGCTCTCTTGCCGCGCAACAGGTAAACCATCTAAACAAGCGTGGTTAGGCTTACCACGGAACATCTGTTTCGCGGTAGAGCCAGTGTGTACACTCGTTGCAGTTTTGACAGCCTCCGGAAATGTCCCAGAGTGCCAATTGTGGCCACTCTGGGACACCGGAGCTGTCAAATTTGTCAATTTCAGTACTCTAGCAGAGCAGTGAAATTGAAAAATAGCGGAGCTCCTGCCACAGGAGCTCCAGTGCTGTTGGAACCACCAGGAACCCTGGTGGCTTCCGGGGACTGCCCACTTGTGCTGACGGCTCCCGAGCTGGAGCCCCCAAGCACAGGCAGCTTGAGCCGAGCTGCCTGCCGCCCGGGCAGTCAGTGGGGCTGACGCCACCCTGGCAGGTGGCTCCCACTCGGGAGCCACCTGCTCGGGGCCGGGGCTCTCGGCGACCGGAGCCCTGCTGCCCTGGGGATTCCCCAGGACAGCGGGGCTCCAGCTGGCGAGAGCACCGGCTTCTTGGCAGCAGCGTAGCCCCAGGGAAGGGAAGGGGGGAGTGGAAGCAGCCCCGCTGCCAGCCCAAAGCATGGCTGTGGCAGTGCATGGTGGAATAGGTGCCCACCATGCACTGCTCCTTATAACGAAAATTCAGAGGAGTGTGTGAACGCTCCTTTTCGTTGCAAGGATTGCTGTGTGGACGGGGGAAAGCGTTATAACACTTGCTTGTCCCACAGCAACTTTATTGCGGGACAAGTCGGTAGTATGTACATGGCCTAAGCCATCAGGCATTGTGCCTCAGCTTCTGGTGATCCCAGTGCATTGTATGATGTTTGAATTATTTTTTTTTTAAATATCCATCCATTTAACATTCTGGGGATGTACAAATTTTATAAAAGCAATTATAATTCAAACCAGCTAACAAAAATAATAGACACATCCCAGTACACCATCTCCAACTTGAATATGCAGCTTCACCAATGACAGTCACTAAGACACTAATTTCTCCTTTCCAGAAAAAATATATGGTTGCAAAGTGATTTGGAGGTCATGGGTTTGGTCTCTGGAGGGAGGTAGCAGTTTCCATCACAGAGCTCTGAGTAAGCCTTCGCTTCAGTCCTCTCGGATTAAACCTAAAACTATGCCCAGGCACAAAATCAGGACAGAAAAGATGTGGATTGAATAATGTTAACTCACTTGAGTTAGTTTAACATGATTGAAAAGCCTTCTTAATGAGCGTAAAATGGACTTTTCAGTTACGTTAAACTAATGAGAATGAGCTAGCACAATTGAAATCATATTTGTCGTCTGTCAAGACAGGACCTCAACTGGATCTTACTTTTCATGGTATCGCTGGAAGACAGGTGGTCTCTGAGAGAACCACAATCCAAGCCATTTAAAGTGTTACAAATTTTAACACCAACACCTCAAAATACACTTGGAAATTTACTGTAAATTGTGTGAATCCTGGAATAATTTGATTCGTGTCATAAACACCCTAGCCAATCAGGATGCTGCATTTTGTACCAGCTGAATTTACAAGCGGTTTTACTATGCAGAGCATATTACAGTAATCTAATCTGAAGATGACCAAAGCATGGATCATTTGGCAAAGTCAGCCCCTGAAAGAAAAGAGCTGGATTTTGTTAGACAAGTGTAAATGAAAAAGGAGTATTGTGAGTCTCCAGACACCCCTCCTTCCCTCCCTCACCTGAGTAGCAAGTCAACAGGAATGTGTTGGGCTCTTTTCCAGAGAGGGAAAAAGTCTCAAGAACAACCTCCATAACACTGTCATCAAATTGCACATTTATAAATATCTTCCAAGTGTGACAGGAAGAATAAACTGTCTTTTTGCTGTACGTTATCTTCATCTAGATCCCGTGTATCCAGTTAATAATCCTGCTGGCTGCTATGCTAATGGTCAGATCCAAGCACATGGAGATCGCTGGAGAGAAGATGACTGCACTTTCTGTCAGTGTATCAATGGAGACCCTCACTGTGTTGCAACAGCCTGTGGACAGAGTTGCCTGAACCCTGTTAAAGTACCTGGAGAATGCTGCCCAGTCTGTGAAGGTGAGATATACATTCCTCTTTCAGTGCTGGATTCCAGATGTGGGTGCGCATACATGCCGTGCATCGGAGCTCAAACTGTTTGCAGTAGTCTCTGTTGACCCATGTGCCATGCATGGTCCATGTTGTTCATCTGAGGTTTCATGAGGCAGCACAGTTCAGCATCTTCTCAAGAGCTTGTCTTCATTAGATAATTTTATCATTTCAAATTATAATTGTAATGTGGGGAATTAGCTGATGCTGACCATTACTGACTTCTTGTTGAAGCTCAGGACAACTTCTGTTACACACACAGATAGCTACTTCTGATTAAACCCTAGTGTCTGCATTGTTTAATCAGAATTAACTGTGACCCACTGTTGAACACGCTGTTGTCCCAGTCTACAGTAATAGGTCATTCATGGTCACCCTTGTGTTACTCTTTTTTTTAAAAGCTATAACACATTTTCTGATGAAGATAAGCCACAGATATCAGCCAGCAGATACCTTCAAGTGCTTCTGCCAGTCACATGACCTCTCCTTGTGCTTTCTATTTGTAACGCATCAGCACCAATTAGTCGCAACTTAAAATCATGCCGAACAACATAATTAGAAATGGCATGTTCCTCTTGTTTTAATAAGACTGAAAACAATTTAATGCAAGTAGTTGGCACATTCTTTTAAAAAGTCAAGGTTTTTATGACATCTGGGAGAGTCAAAGCTATTTTTTCCTCATCGCATGTTCATAGGAGTTTATATAATGCAATCAGCTCTAATGTGTAACAGTTCAGCTTTAAATAATAAAAAATTTGCATAGTTCACATGAAAGTATACGTGAACATACCTTGCCAAGAAATGTTTACTAAAACATAAATTGGAAAAATATATGGAAAAACTTATCTGAAACAGTAGAAAGTAATAAAGTTAGCTTTTCATATGAGGAAATGCTCACAGAGATGCATTTTTTGGCCCTGACCCTGCAAAGACTTAAGCAGATGGTTAACATTATGTTGTGAGTGATCACATTGATTCCAATGGGACTAAGGGAGCTGGGCACCTAGTCCCATTGTCTTTTGGAGGTTGAGGACTTTGTATTTTATTGGCAATATTTGTAATGTGTATGCTGATGTGGCTAAAGGCTATGCAGCATTTGGCTGAGTTGCGCTCACTCAAAACTAGAATATATTTGGAATGACGGGAGAAAGTACACAAAATTTTGAAGACAATTTCATTCCACTGGTTTTCAAAACTGACTTGTATTTTACTTTCCACATTTTTTAACAGAGTATGGGAATCCTTCCTCCCCGCCCCCGACTTTCAAATATATTTCTATTACTGCAAGACTAAAAACATACGGGTTTTTTTAAAAAAAAAATCCTGTCATTTGATCAAGTTTGCCTCTGTTATCTCATGCACTTAAATACTTGAGTTCATTGAAGGGTAGGTACAAATCTCATTAGAGTCAATGGGAGTCTTTCCATTGACTTCAATTAGGAATCAGGCCCTAAATAACAAACGAAGCTTTAAAAACTTTGAAAGTTTCCACAAAAATATTCTGTATTTATGAATTGGAGCCAATGTTTCCAACAGTTGTCTGGACTCCAATAAGAATGCATTGTGCAAGCCTCAGAGATTCAGTTGTATACTAGTCTTATGAAACTAGTAAAGGAACATACTAAACATGATCTTGGTATTTACAATAATCAGTGCCTTATGGTTTTCTGTAATGGATGTGAAATTACCACTCCATGTGTGGGCCTGTGGAAAACTGAATTCCTGCTCTGCCTGGCAGTGTACAGGGCGTGAGAAATGATTGACGTTAATTAAAGAAGAGCTCTTTACAGATGCAACATCTCATGATGCTGGAACTGCTAGGTCCTTCTCCCATCTACCCGCGTGGCACTAAGAGGAAAGGAGACAAAATTAAATATTCTCACCCTTAAACATATCATGGAACAGTGGGGGAAGCAGAGGTGATATTTGTATAAAATTTCAACATTACTCTTTCTCTCTGTTTTTAGAGACTTTAAATTTGAGAAAATATTTAAACTGAAGGAAACAGTGGGGTTCAAAATCATGGACTGTTACCCTAAAAATAAGAGAGTCTTCAAGGAAATTTTATCCTCCTTCTGATTTCTTGGATCCATTTTTGACTAAACATTTATACTCAAACCAGAATGGGAATGAGCTGACTTTTACTTTATATGGGTTTTGTTTTTTTTAACAGACTCAGCTGCTAGTTTTTCATTTCCTCATGGAAATATATCTGTTTTACATAATTGGCTGAGTTTTTAAATTAGCTCCAAGGCAGATACCTGCCCAGAACAGCATTTTATAATCAGCAGGCACTGAAGCAAAAGTATAAACATCTGCTGACTTGCAAATCTGGGAAAATGGGAGGTTTCTGTATTGTCATTTCATTTTAGATCACAGTTGCTCATCTTGAACAATATAAAGGAGAAGTATGTTATTAGAGCGTATGAATTCTATAAGCAGATTATTGGCTGTCCAGTTGGATAAGACTAGAAACACTGAGAATCAGTTTCCTTTGGTTTTTAAAAAATAATAAAGGGAAATAACAAGATACTTCCTCTTGCAAATTTAGGGCCAAAAAAAGGGGGAACTGGATGAATAAGGGGGTTGATAATAGGATATTAGAACCTAAATTCAGGTGGCCTCAGAATATTCCCTTGTGTGTGTAATCCCCTCTCACTTCACTGATGGAAATATTCCTTAAAATCAGTTGAGTAAATCTGGCAATGCATAAATGCATCACTGACTTTGGATCCTTAGTCTGATTTAAGTAGTGTCCAGGTCCCCAGTTTTAGCTGTTTGACCAAGTCTAGTGCCAAGGACCCAGCCACTGTCAACACTGACCTGACACCAAGGCTCCTAGATCTCTTCGGGTTGACCTAAACTTGTGTGAATTATCTGGCACCATAGACTCAGAGTGGAACTCAGAGAATCAGAGTAGATTATAAATTGCACTAATCCAACCATGTTCAACTGAATCCAGTGCCTGCAATCCAGTATTGCAGACTCTGGTGAAGTTCTTGAATTTTATGTTCATTATCCACATGTTAACATCCTCACCATAATCTGGATCATCAGCATGTGGTGCCATGGTTTCAGCATCATTGACTTGTTTGAAGTGATCCAGAACCAGTGTAAGTGGCATTAGATCACAGCATCCATTCAGGTTGACTACATTCTATTGGTGAGGATCTAGCATAATTGACTCTTATGAACACCTTGCTTGAGGTGGTTTGGCACAGTGTAAGGTTCCTGGTTTCACCAGGGTCAAAAACATCTCACCAATGGTTTTGGTGAAACAGTAGTTGAAGTGATTTGGTCCCTACTCAGATGGAGTAAGAGCCTATAACATGTTCTAAGTCAGTTTTATTTGGTGCTAAAGATCCAGCCTGTTAATGTGGATAAATTGCTTGTCAAAGAAGGTAGGTTCCCAGAATCAACAATACCCAGCTCCCAGGGTTTGCCCACATCAGCTGGGTACAATGTCACTACTGTTGGCTGTCTTTGAAATTCCACTTACTAAAGGGATACAGTAACCTCAAAAAGTGTAACAAGATTACCTGATATTTCAAGAACTGCTGACTGTGGTACCAGACGTGTACAACCCTTCATTTTCTGGCATCACCAACTGTACACTTAGCAGTCCATTGCTGAGGATCCGGTGTTGCAGTTCAAGAGAATTGTATACATTGAGGCTGTATGTCTAGTATAAGTGGTTCAGAGGTCCTCAGACCTTTCCCAAGATTAACTGAATCTTGTGCCCAGAACTTTCATCCTTCTTTTTGGCATAGCAAGCAATTTATTTCAGGTGGAGTTACCTAAGAAGTGTTCTCATATTATACTAAACTTACTTGAAGCTGAGCATTCAGTGAATGAAAGTGCCTAAAGGGGAAGGACTTAATTTGTAAATTTGCAATTCCCAGCTAAAATTTAGGGTGTGTCTCCATAGTCCATTAGTCTGCACCAATGGGTGTTAATTCTAGTCTGCACCATTTGTCATGTGCTAACTGGCCTGTTTGGATCCTAGCATGCATTAAGTTTCCTAGTGAGCTTTAAAGTACTTTAATACACACTGGGAAATTTTGAATGTATGCTGTCAGAGTTCATGTAGGCCAGTTAGTGTGTGACATGCTGGTATAGATCTAGAATTTACTAAAATGACCTGATGAAGAGCTTTGCATAAGTTTGAAAATTTGTCTCTCCCACCAATCGAAGTTGGTCCAATAAAAGATATCATCTTATGCACTTTGTCTTTCTTTTTAGAGCTCAGTTTGACATTATCTGTTATGGTAGGTCTCATTGTCAAGGATAAAATCTATTGTGTACAGTTCTGCTTCAGGGTCAAACAAAACCCCATGTCACTGGCAAATTCCATTTTCTTGGATTGGAATCAGGAACTCTCCTTCGTATGCCTCCCCGCACCCTCGGTTCACTTGGTCCATCTCCAGGTAAGGTGGCTGGAACCAAGATGACACCAATAGCCTTAATAAGGTCTTGGCAGTTTTGTCTTCAAACATTGTAGGTCTGATATTAATTTTCGCTTTCCATTTCACTGGATATTTGTCTTCACAATAAGTTAAGAGCATAAACCTGAGCCTGGGTTGTATCCTGGCTTTTGGGTTTGAGAGGAAAATGTTCTTTGGAAGTTTAGTGGTTGATATTTTAAAGCAGGAGCTTTTGACCCATCAAATCTCTCTTGCTTTTAATGTTGCTTTAAGTAGTGTGTATGAATTCTTCCAGGCTGCATGGGTTGTCATTGCAGCTTTACCCTCACATGTTTGGGGGGTAAGAAAGCTCATTTATTTTGTAATACCTTAATTTATAAAGCCTTATTCCGTGTGCCACTTGCATCGCTTGTGGTAGTTTGTTTGCCTGGATGGCTACACCAAAAGAAATTTAATTCCAATGTTTTGTTTTATTGGTAGTACCATAGGAGAAGGGAACTCATTTGAATGCTCCATGGTTATTCCCCCAAAACACACATAATTTGTTTCTGGGTTGGAGCCTTGTTTCAAAAAGCGCAAGGGACATCTGGTCTGTTATTGGTCAGATCATTGTCTGTATCATAAACCTGTGAAGGAGCCATTTTTGATGGCTACAGCTACAGTCCAGATTTAGTCAGATGCAGGCCAAATAGCCAATCCTCTAAACTACAGTCTGTATGGAAAGTCTGGGTATGTCCTAATCCCCACTTATAGTCTGTTTTTCCACAAGTCTCTCTTCCAGCCTTGTTATAACTCACTGGGTATTCATTCTTCTGTACGTATCAGAGGGTATTCAATTAATCCAAGTTAGTATCTGCTGCATGCCTGCATATTTTTTTTTTTTTTAATTTGTAGAGCTGGTAGTTGAAGCTTTCTAACTGCTTGAAGGAAATTTTTTTTTAAAAATGTAAGGGAGGAGAGGGAGAAGGTATCTGATTTGGGTGAATAAAATCACATTCGCTCCTAATACTCTTTTCAGCTGCCAGTCAGAGCTGATGTTTATTTCGGCACCTTTGCAACTAGTACTCCTTAGCCAGCCTTCTTAAGGTGTGCTGTTCACGAATCTCCTACACGTGGGAATATGCAGGGGCCATTTGAAGAACAGAAGTTACTTACTTACTGTTGTTCTTTGAGACGGCTACATCCACATATTGATATTCTTCTTCAGAATGCAAAATCAGAGAAGGTGGTTTGAGGGGTGGTTTGGACATTATGCCTTTTATTATCATCATCTTTCGTGCTACATCATGGGAACTTTTTGGTGGTTTTTTTGTCATTTGGGTTTTTTTTAAATAAAGGCTTTGCAACATACAAGATCTCTACGCTTAAAAAGGAAAACGACTGTCTTAAAAACTATCCTTGTGTGTCTCCAGTAAATCCTGAACATTTGTGGGTTTGGGTAGTCAGGAGTTTTATTATATCTTTTACAGAATTCCTGCATTTTAGGTGCTCAGGTGCATTTGTTCTCCTTAGACTGTTGTTAAAATATTTGTGGTGCCAAAGAGACCTGTCTTCTGGAGGTCATTGATTGTGATGTCTTGCACGCCTAAGATGTTCCTGAGCTGCTGATTCAGACACTTAGGGATCTCTCCAAATGCTCATCTTTATTCTAGCTTTCCATTATCATTCCACTTGGTGGCATGGTTCTTCATAGTTCACTGTCTTCTCTTATGTGATTTGATGTTTCTGTTAGCCAGTATGGCAATATTAAACACAGTCTTGTTTGTCTTCTTTTCTACAGCAGTTATGTCCAGCCAGTTTGCCTGCACTGTTCAGTCTATGACAATTGCAGGATCCCATAAAATCATAGCCTCTTCATTTTTTAGAATGATGTCAATTTGGTGGTTGTAGTCCTGCATGGTTCATTTACATCTGCGCTTGTTATAGAGGTACCAATGTATACACTTGGCAACCTTATTGTTTCTGTTCAGATAAGCTCTCCAAGCCAGACTTTTGCAGGTGCTCAACACATGCTCTGCTGTCTATTCAGAACATACTCTAAAGTTTGGAGAGCAGTCCTATAGGTCAGTTGGGTTTCAAATGTAATTAAGCCTGAAGGACTGTTCTTTTGTATTCATAATAAGGCTCTTTGGGCAGGTCGCCACTGCCTGCTGTCTCTGGCGGCACTCGAACAGAGATGCGTAAGATTCTTAAAATAACTTGCATATTTAGTCTGCAGAAGAGAAGACTGAGGGGGGATTTGATAGCAACCTTCCACTACTTGAAGGGAAGCTCCGAAGAGGAGGAAGCTAGGCTGTTCTCAGTAGTAACAGAGGACAGAACAAGGAGCAAGGGTTTCAAGTTGCAGGTGGGGAGGTCGAGGTTGAATATTAGGAAAAACTTTCTCACTAAGAGGGTGGTGAAGCATTGGAATGGGTTACCTAGGGAGGTGGTGGAACCTCTGACTTTGGAGATATTTAAGGTCCGGTTAGACAAAACCCTGGCTGGGATGATTTAGTGGGAGTGTCCTGCTTTTAGCAGGGGGTTGGATTAGATGACCTCATGAGGTTCCTTCCAATCCTATAATTCTATCTCAGTTCAACTGCCCTGCACCTGGAACATCCATTGCACTGAGTTGAAGGGAGGGGCCTTCCTTTGACTCATCACTACTCCAGTTGTCGGAGTGGTGTTCAGAAATTGGCTTCCCAATCGACTGAGCAGGTCTTCACAGACATGATCAGTTGGTCAGGAAGGTTGATCTGGTGGTGGTGATTTTGTCACTGTCAGTGAAGACTAACCATCTCTCTCTCTCTCTGAAGATATTCTTCTATAGTCCATGACATAGCTAATCTTCTGTTCCTAATAGGTTTGGTGTGTGTCCATCAGTGTCTGTGCATTGATTTCTTTGTAAAGCATTCAAGTCTTTTTTATGTCAGTTTGCTTTTTCCTTTCTTTTATGCTTTCTTGGCCTGAGATGCATGCTCAGCTATCGCTTGTTATCACAACCAGATGATCTTTTGCTGTGGCTGACTTCTCATATAGCTTGATATTATAGTCTTCATTGTAAATTGTTTCCTCCACGAATAGCAGACCTTTTCCTTCATGACATCATTAGATGCACATCTTTTCTACGTCTTGACTGATATTCATTACTTTTTGCATCTCTAGGAACTTTCTTGTTTAGATGTCAAATTTAATCTTCTCCTCTGGATTCCACATGATAACTGGCAGTTTACTGCACTATTGGTATCACCCACATGTAAGTGGCTCAGATCAAATTCTTCAAGTTGAATTTTGTCTTCGGAGTACTTCTTATTCACCTGAAATATTCTTTCCTCAGTTCTTAGACTCAGAGAACTGTCAGAGTTACAACATAAGAGGGTTGAAGGTTTCAGGAGGGACCATGCTGAGAGAGATCTTGGATAATACCTCCATTAATTTGTATGCCACCTGTTTTTACCTATTTACCTATCTTTACCGATTCTGGTGCGCATTTATTTTAGCTACCCCATAACTTTGTCATCACCAAACTTCTCTATACGTCATCAGTTTCTATACCTCCTTTTTTGACCATCCGTATGGTTTC
Source organism: Pelusios castaneus (assembly GCA_007922175.1). Lineage (NCBI taxonomy): Eukaryota > Metazoa > Chordata > Testudines > Pelomedusidae > Pelusios > Pelusios castaneus. The sequence goes on along the minus strand of ML685790.1, from coordinate 5,163,083 downwards.
AAGTAATTCATTTAAAACAAATGGTTAACATTTTTTTCTCTTTGCTGATATGATAAATTGTGGTTGTCCAACAGAGAAACCATGTCAGCAGCAGCTTCATTATCACAAAGATCACTGGTAAGGAATCCCCTTGAAAAATTTCTCTGTTATTTTGGACCTCATCAATGAGGGTTCCTTCCACATAGAGTCAGGAGTTCCAGTTAACCATAGGCTGCTGTGGAAAGGAAATGATCTTTGCATGAGCCTTGTGCATTTTCAGTGTCTTGATGATCCACAAAGGTGGCATGCTATCATATGGTTTCTGGTAGTCTATCCACACCGTTTCTATGTTTTTCTCTCTTTATTTTGCATGTTCTGTGATCTGCCTGATCAGCCTCAAGTAGTCTTTCCATCTTTCTGCCCCTTTTGTGTTTACTGTTCAGCCGTGTTGCTCAGGAGACAGGATTGCTTTGCAAGCTAGTACTATCAGGATCCTCTTTTCCAGAAATGCTGGTGGAAGTTTCTACGTGTTGATAAACACGTGGTTGGACTATATTTCTTAGGATCACTGCAACCTTTTTGGTATGAGGACAGTTCTCCTTGTCATCATCCATCTTGGTCATCCATTCCTCAAATATCTGTTCTTCAAAGATTTATTAAGTTGTTCAAGGAAATAGTCATGTAGAGTTAGGAATTTCAGCTAAAATCTATGCACCCCATCAGATCTGAATGCTTTCAAATTTTTCATTCTTCTCTGAACCTCATCTATTTCTCTTTATGGTACTGATATACTTCTGTACTTTGGCTTTAATTTTTTTACTCACCTCTTTAATCCTGTCTTCTGTCTAATTATTTTATACTTCCTTAGACCAGATTTCCTTCCAGTAGATCTAAAACTCTTCCACATTATTTATTGGCTTTCTGATTTTTCCCATTTTGCCTTAACATTGATCTGATCAAAGACTCTCTTAGGTCTCTGAAGAAGAGTCTGCTCTCTTGATACTGACTGCTTTGTGTTGAAAATGTTTCAAGTCTATGACTCAGTGGGATCAGCTTCTGTCTACAATGTTCCTTCGCAACTCTCACATCCCTTTCATTCATCTGATGTTTCATCTTCAGGGCCATTCACTTCCGTTTTCTCTTTAGATTGATTTTTCTTAAATTTATCCAATAGACTTGTATCTTGAGGTAAAAGCCTTTTATTTTTATTTATAATTATTATCATTGAAGTGCCTAGGAGCCGTAGTCATGCATGGACCAAGATACCAATTGGTTAAGCCATATACAAACACAGAACAGAACAGCTCCTGCCCCCAAACCTTAGAGCCTTAAGTATAAGACGCGACAACAGATGGATACAGACAAACCGATGGGAGAAGCGATGACGGTGTTGGTCGGCTTGATAGGCTGTGGTCTATCATACTGACCAATACACTCAAAATCCTCCATGAGGGGAGGACAAGGGTAAGTGGTTCTAGCAGGCATTTGTTCTCCAGAAGTTTACTTGGCTCATAGTTAGGAAACACCAATCTCACAATCCTTTTCACAAAGCTGACAAGTTGGGTACCCAAAGTGCAGAATAAACACACAGAAACAAACTTTTCTGTTGCTCCAGAGGCAGTGCTTGGCAGACTCTTCACCCCTGCTGGGCTCTACAGAGTGCCAAGAAGCCAAAGGTTTCTCTACCACTTGGACTTGTGCAAACCTAAATCAATCACTGGCGACCAAACAAGGCAATTATCTTGTTTTGAGCCTGTCTTCTCTTTGGCAGGCTGTGATAGGTTCCTGGTCTCCAGCCATCCTCTCTCCTGCTATGCGAGCTGCAAGTTTGCTCTCCCACCCAGACAGACACCAACAGAGCTGGGGCCTCCCCAATTTAGCTCCTCCCTCAAAGCCAAACACCTGCAGCCCATTTACCCTTCCTTAGTCCATGTAGGATTTGTACATTCCATTGCATTGATCATGGTCACATTAGAACATGATGCATGATGGGGAAATTGCTAATTTCCACTGCAAGAACTTATTGGTTAGTTCTGTGTAAGGAACATATCAGTCTGGAAGCATCACCTGGGCACCTTACATCACTAAAAACAGTCATTCACAAAGAAATAAATAATCATACTTAAAGACTTAATAAAAGGAACCTCTGCTCCCTGTCATTAATCAGTGTTAAGAATCAAAGACTTGACCCAACAAAGAAATCTTTCACTATGATTAGAAACCTATAATTGATTCTAACTGACAGAGGGAGCAGGCTCTACAGGTCAGACCCCTCTACTGAGAACACTCTGCCAGTTACTTTGGTATGTTTAACACCTGAAACAATTCTCTGATCAGTCTTTTTTTCCCCTGGCTCCCTCCCCAGCCACTGCAGTGTCCTTACTTCCTCAGGCTACTTTACCCTGCCAGTCCCAATTCTCTCCCTGCAATCTGTCTCCTTGTGAGATCTATCTCTATCCAGCATGGGGAATTTTAACCCATACAGTTAAAATTGGGTAAAATTATAAACAACTGGTAATGGGAAATGTCAGGTAACCTTAAGAACAGGCAGAGCTACCAGCCCTGGCTATAATGTTCTAGTTCTGAACTGCCCAAAGATATTAAATAGATCTTAGCTTGAATTTTGAATAGCAATACACTATCTTAAAATGCATTTATTATTATCAGTATTATTTATTCTTTGCCCTACCATGGAAGGTAGCAGCCCTAATTATTGAGCTTCATGCTCTACCCATGCAGGAAAAAAAAAGATCCCTACTGAGTAGTTTACAGTTGAAGTTTTTTTTAATTGCCATTTTTGAAGACTAATAATCCCTATTTTGTCACTGTCACCATCAATCCAGAGAAAACCATACTATCAAGCAAGCGTTCTTCATCATGGGGTTCATAAGTGACACAGAAATGATCTGGGAATCAGAAACTCCAGCTAGATGTGAAGAAATTCTGAATGAAGGGAAGAACAAATTGAGAAGATAAGAGTAAATTTGGAAGCCATGACCATAAACTACTTTAATTCAACATAGTAAGGAATAGATCATCAGAGTGCAACAGTTTATGGGTATTTGATTTCAGGAATTAAGAAATCTGGTGAGGTGCAAGGAGAATAGTGTTAAAATTTGCCAATGAAGAGTCCTCCCAGACAGGACCAAGATGCAAGAAACTACAATTCTTTTAAATTTCTGGGACATAATAAAAGCAAACTGTACTGTAAATAAAAAGTGGTGGGAGGTGAGGCAAATTAAGGTTTGCAGGATTAAAAAATAGATGGGCGTAGGCTATCAAGAAAACCGAATATATTAATGCTAATCAAGGTGTTATGCAAAATAAGAGGAATGGTAATAAATGTAAGGGGGAAAAGCAGTTTGAGAGAAAGTAGGTTCATTTACTTCATTAATGAAGACTCAAAAATGGCTGTGATATTTTACTCCATCTTTTACATCTATTTTTAACAGAAATATTGAAGGGAACTTTAAAGCAGACACAGGACCTGTTAGATTTAGATCATCTTCTTGCCAATGCAGTACAGTTTTTCTACTGTACAATTTTTGTTGTTGTTTTGTCCAAACTAGTTGTAAATGTCCCAAGCAATGAAGGTTGTGAGTTTTGTGTATCGTTCACAACCCAGGCCAGGCATGAGAGTGACCTAGTTACACAGATTTGATGCACAAAAAGAAATTGATGAAACCTTTTAGAAAGAACTCAAGGTTACTTGGATTTGAGAATGATGAAAAAAGTAAAGCTATTTATTCCATTAAAAAAATCAAATGAATGAAATGTGTAAGTTGGAAGTCTTTTCATTCCAGTAAGACTTGCATTCCATTTTCAGAGGAGTAGCCGTGTTAGTCTGTGTACAGCAAAAACAACCAAGAGTCCTGTGGCACCTTAAAGACTAACAAATTTCTTCAGACATAAGCTTTCGTGGGCTCTAACCCACTTCGTCAGATGGATGAAGTAAAAACTACAGGTGAGAGGTATACACGTGCCAGGATGAAGGAAGGCAAGTGTTAGCAAAGTCAGTTCAGTTAGGATAGAAGGTGAGAATGTGTGAACAGGGACAATTATTTTTTGTAATGTGTTAACCAATCCATTATTCAGACCCAGTCTGATTGTGTCCAGTTTGCAAATCAGTTCCAGCTCTGCGGCTTACGCTGAAGTCTGCTTTTGAAGATTTTCTGTTCGAGTATGGCAACTTTCAAGTCTGCTGTTGAATGTCCAGGGAGATTGAAGTCTTCTCCTACTGGTTTATGGATGTTGCCATTTCTGATGTCCGATTTGTGTCCATTTATTCTTTGGCATAAGGACAGTCTGGTTTGGTCAATGTACATGGCAGAGGGGCATTGCTGGCACATGATAGCATATACCACATTAGTGGATGTGCAGGTGAAAGAGCTCCTGATGGTGTTGCTGATGTGGTTGGGACCTGTGATGGTATCACTGGAGTTAATGTGCAGGCAGAGTTGGCAATGGGGTTTGATTTCCTCAAATGAAGATCTACAGAAGCAATAAAATAGACTTTTTTAAAATACTATTGTGCCCACAACGCACAGAGAGAATATACTTTACTTCCATTCACTATAGCAGTGCTTTTCCATATACACTCCAAAATGCCACGAGTCATTTTTGCTGCCATATTGCATTGCAAACTTACAATTAAATGATAGGCATGGAGATCAAAAAGTGTTTTGAGTTTGTCTGAAAATATTGTTTGTCACTGCATCATTTGGCCCCAAGAAAATACACGACATTGAAAAGAAATGGGTTTTTTTTCAGTTGCACTTAGAATTACCATGTATCATTATTCTGACATGAGAAAGCCATGTTACTATACATCATCTCAAATGAGTACACTGCACCAGATTTTCTTCTTTTTAGTATTTAGTATAGTACATTTGTCCGTTATTTAAGAGAAATACGCCATTACTTTTAGTGTGGATTCCTTACGTCACTTTTTTTTGAAAGAGCTAAGTTGCAGGAAGTAGTGATTTTTCCGTATTCTGTCAAAGCCTTGTATTCTCCCACTTTGAAGGGGAAATGCTAATTCTTGTGGGGGGCAATTTCTGTCCTTAATTTTGTCAGTCCACTTTGACAACTGATTAACCAGTTCTCACTTACGTTATGTTCCACTGGAAAAGAGGTATCAGATCTGTAAAAATAAGCTAAGGAATTAAGATATGTCATTATTTTAGAAGTATGTATATATCTTCAGTTTTGTTTTTTTCTGATCCAGCTTCTGTTTGTATGCTTTCCAGCAATCAGTATTTGACTGTGAGAACCTACTTGTACTTTTCAGAAGCTAGGTATTGGCAGAGGCAAGTTTCCAACAGCTAGCAGTAGCCATGAAAAGTGTTGAAGATCATTTTTTCTACTATATTGCTCCTGTAGGAGAGAAAACCAAGTAACAAACCCTTTTCAGTCCAATTATGTTAGATTTCTGCACACTTCAAACTTATTCCTGATGCTTTCTGAAGATAAAATGGAGACACATCTGCCATTCTAAATTCCTATTTTAATTATTGGTATCTTTCAGTCAAAAAGTATTTTTTAAAGAAATGTTTTGACAAGTTTCATTTGTGTGTTTGGATATTGTGGCATTATCCATATAGGGAAAAAGAAAAAGGTTCTTATTATTTATAAAGAAAAAATTTAGATAACTAAAAAAGGTTTTGTCTTAAACACCAGACCTGAATGCAGACTAGTGTATTTGCCTTGAAAAATTTGCGTTTAGAGGAATAAAGTTCCAGAAATTTGTAAACATCTATGAGTACAAGTAATGTATTATTTTCTTTAATTTCTACCACATTCTTCTACTGATGCCAGCCTTGATAACCCCTTTGTTCATTTCTCCCATGAGCATGCCTACACTTTATTCCATGTAGTACCTTGTGCATCATATACCCTTCTTAAACCGATCCTAAAAGCCATTATCATCTTCTCAATCAAATCCCTCCTTAAAACCCATTTTCTGTGCTGCCTATGAGAAATTATCCAAATAAGGACATTATTCATTTTGCAGTAATATTATTGTTTTAAAATAAACCCTAAAACCATCTCTCTTCTATTCTCCTCCATAAACACAAGTCTTTGCTGATTAACTGTCTTATCTTATTAATGTTCTTCTGTCTTCCTTCTCTCAGAACGCCATATGGTTTTGTAGCCTTCCCCCTCACACCTTTGATTCAAGTCTGAAATTGGTTTGTAAACTCTTTGGCACACAAACAATGTATTTTTGTTTGCAATATGAATTGGCTGACACACTTTGTGCTTTAAAGCTGATAATATTTTTTAAATTGTGTACTCAAGTGCATCTTTCCAAATAGGCAGACCAGTGCCTATTTGAAAGATTGTACAAATAAACTCTGGGGATGGGATGAATGTTTACCCAAGTAGCTTCACAGTATTAACATGTTATCCAGGTTGTTGGATATCAATGACTCTATTTACTGGGTTTTATTTCACCATTCCTGGTATTGGATTTCTCATCTGGAGTTCTTCAGTAAAGACAAGTGGGGCAACTTTGGCATATTTATTGTTTAACTTGGAACTTTATATAGGGATTCCATGGATAAAACAGTACAACTCTCTTAACAGCTGAATCAGTGTGATAGATTTCATTTTTTGGCTTAGATGTGTTTCTTTTCACCTCAGCTCTGATGTGCCATTGTCAGTGATCGGACAGCCGTTGGGACAGTAGCAGAGGCATGATCTCTGGAGTTTATCTCTTGAATCAAAATTTTAAATGACTCAAGAATTTGACCACTTTGTGAGAAGGTTGGTATTTAGGTTCTAAGACAAGAAAATAGAAAAGTCTCATTGTTCTCCATCAGGCATTATAAAATTTGGGTCACAATGTCCTCGGTTAGCTAATTCACTTGGTATATGTTTTTGGACAGATAGACTTTTTGAATACAGGAAGCATGAAAAAGATCTTCTGAAGGAGACAGTCTTTTTTACACTGGGAAAAAGAATAGCCTAGATAAGGTAACTGGTAGTTTTCCATCTCTAATTTCTGCCATTTTGTGATTGTGTTTTGTAGATATCTTTAAAATCATTATAGTGCCTGACTTCCACATTGTCTTTGGCTGTGAGAAGGCACAAAGCTATTACGTTATCCTGAAAAAATTATCTTTACAAAAATTTACACTCAGCTTTGAGTGGGTTGCAATGACAGAGTAAAATAATCCCAGACAGTCCTCTCTCACGTGCTCTCTCATTCATTCTGGCCCTCAGCATGTCATAAAGGAGGATGCGGTATCATGGGTGGCAGGTATAAGAGGCTTTGGGAGGATTAGCTTCGCCAAACAGCGACTGCTGAAAGCTCCTGCCTTGCTTCTGCCCATGAGATCCTTGCCTTGCTTTGCCCCCACTCTGCCTCCTGCCCCCACTACCCACAGAAACAAGCTGCTGGCATGGTGGGCTTAGGGGAGGATGAAGAGTGGGAATGGGAAGAGAGCAGGGGAGCCAAGAGGAGAGAGCAATGTGGGTGGCAGGGTCCTGTGGGAGGGGTGCTGAGTGGGGCGGGGACTAAGGCAGAGCGTGTGTGGAGTATGGGCAGGGCCACAGGGAAGGAGGCAGGGTGTGGGCGGGGCCTCAGAATGGAGCCAGTCTTCCCACGTTCAAGAGACTCGTGCTGGCCGTGTGTAGTATCCTTCATGATAAAGATAGGACTCCAGTATAGCAAAGACAATGGAGATTATACATTTAAGATATGGGAACATGCTTATAGGCTGAGGAAAATGGGCTGTGCGGCATAGGGTGGCCACGCAGTCTGCCTAAATCAGTTGTTTGGTTGGTTTTTTACTTAGCTGTTTTGTTGTATTTTCTAAATGATATATATGTACCTTTTGTGATGGGTACATTTTAATAAAATTTGAAAATAAAAATAAAAATATAGGCATAGAAGTTTATCGTGAGCATATTGTGTGACTATGCAACCTTGGTTAAATTATGGCACATGAAAGGTCACAAGCCTGGAAAAAGGACTATTCAACCAGGTCTCCATTTCTTGAAAAAGGGATTGGATAAACATCTGCAGATTTTAGTGGCTGCTTATCAATAAGAAGTTGAATCCTAGGGTAGGTGAATGGGAAAATATTGAAATATCTGAAAACAAAAAATCTAAATACCTTGGAAACAGGGTCTGAGGCTTTGAGTCGATTAATTCTTGTTCAAACCTGCAAACACGTACATTCTTCTTAAGTCAAAACTGGTTTTCTGATAGAAATACGTTTGGATCATTGGCAGAGTAAGCTTCTGGAAACATCAGGAACTTGCCTTTCAAATTCATCAGGGCAGCATTCTTCAATCTGCCAGGTATAAGTTCATCTTTAAAGTGAAGGCAAATTTTCATTGCAATTGGGAAATAATGCTACCTTTAGCCACTCCAAATTCAGAATTGCAGAAGGAAATGGAGTTTTGCTGCCTAGCTATTGAAAACTATAAGTTTATTTATACAATTGTGCAGATTCTAGAGAGAGAAAAACAAGAATCCTGTGGCACTTTTAAAGACTAACAGATTTATTTATTGCATGAGCTTTCGTGGGAGAAAATCCCACTTCATCAGACGCTTTGAAGATGGGAAACTTACAGAATGGTAGTAGCCCTTGATGGAGTAGGTGGCTTGATTAGGTCCTGTGATGGTGTCTTCAGTGTAGATATGAGGGCAAAGTTGGCAGCGTGGTCTGTTGCAGGGATATGTTCCTGCTTTAGTGTTTCTGTTGTATGATCTGTAGTTGCTGGTGAGTATCCATTTAAGGTTGGGGGGCTGTCTGTAAGCAAGGAGAGGTCTGTCTCCCAAGGTTTGAGAGAGTGAGGGATCATCTTGTAGAATAGGCTGTAGATCTTTGATGATATGTTGAAGAGGTCTGACTTGGGGGTTGTAGGTGGTGACCAGTGGTGTTTTGTTGTTTTTTTTCTTGGGCTTCTCCTGTAGTAGTTGACTTCTGGGTACCCATCTGGCTTTGTCAATCTGTTTTGTGACTTCTGCGGATGGGTACTGTAGTTTTAAGAATGCTTGATAGAGATCCTGAAGGTGTCTGTCTCTGTCTAAAGGATCAGAGCAAATGCGGTTATATCTTAGGGCTTGACTGTACACGATGGATCGTGTGGTGTGTCTTGGATGAAAGCTCGAGGGATGTAGGTAACTATAGCGATCAGTAGGTTTTCGGTATAGGGACTATGGATTTTTCTGTCATTACAACAGGTGATTTGACCTCACCTTCCTCTATGTGCTGTTCCCCAGTGTTTGAATCCTAACACCTATTTTGATTTGCTGTTACAGCCTGACCTGATCCTATGTCATACACTCCCCTGCATTTAATTTCCACCCATTCTGTAAGTTTCCCATCTTCAAAGCGTCTGATGAAGTGGGATTTTCTCCCACGAAAGCTCATGCGATAAATAAATCTGTTAGTCTTTAAAAGTGCCACAGGACTCTGTTTTTCTACAATAGACTAACATGGCTACCCCTTTGGAATTAGAGAGAGAAAGTTTTTGATTATACTTTTTTCAGAGCAGCCTTGAAACTGTCATCCATAATAATATGGATAGTGCACTCCACTAAAGAGATACAACAAAGTTAGGGACTTTGCATCCTAAAAGGCATTAAGATTCACTCCACAACAGTGGTGAAACTCTCATGAAGCTTGAAAATGACGCCTCAGCTAAAAATTTTATGCCAAGCATCAACCTGGACTTCATATTTTTACAGCATATTATGCTCTGGGTTTTACACCACTGAGTTCTTGGTATTTGATTACACCATTGAACTTGGATTTACACCAAAGCTGAGATCAGAATCAGTACCTTGATGCACAATCGCTGTCTGAACTATTGTTCAGAAAAAAGTTCTGTTAAGTTATCCTTTGGTTAAAACGGTGTAATTTATTTTCTCTAATACTACATTAGCAGGCACGCAGATGGAGGGACAAGGGGGACCATTGCCCAGGGGTCCAGCAATTTAAAAGGGCCTAGCCGGAGGGGAAGAGAGATACATATCCTCCTCTCTCCCAAACTTCTCTTTCCCTCGGAGCCCCTGCTGTCTCTACTCTCTGCCTCTCCTCTGAGTTGATCTTATTTACTATGTGTAATGCAGGTTCCCAGATAGCTAAGGAGGTGGTATCTGTAATCTCCCTGGAGAGCCCAAGGAATCTGGGAAAGGACTTGGACCTGGCGGGGGGGAGACATTGACTGTCTGCCCTAGAGCCCAGAATTGCTTTCGGTTGGCCTGTACATTGTTGTTGAGGAATGCTGTGGAAAAGAGATTTTTGTCCTATCTGAAAAATGGTTTTCAGCTAATTGTTTCTCAGTAACGTACAAACCCTGCTCCGGAGCATGTTCTCACGGTGCAGAGGATGGATCATGTAGTGGCTTGTCCCACATAGCTGGACTGCTGCATACTGCACTAGCCAAATATTCCTGATGCTTTACTCAGTTCCAGGTAGAATACATGATGTAATTTTGCCTTCAGGTTAAAAAGGCATGGCTTTACTGTGGTGAAATAGATGGGAAAAGGCAGTATATACAACAAATGACACCTGGCATTCCATACTGACAAAGATTAGACATATACCTCCCAGGGACAGTGCACCTGTCCATAAGCATGTTTCCCCATACAGGTCAGCACAGGGGTCGGCAACCCAAAAGACAGGAAGAGCCATTTTAAAAATTCCTTCAGTACACAGAGAGCTGCAATGGATGTGGTTTTCTGGTCCACCTTCCCCACCCCACTGCCCTGTTCACCTGGCTGCCGCCCCCCCCCCCCCCCCGGCTAATCTTTCCCCTACTCCGGTGCCTTGCCTCGCCCCTCCCCTCCCACACCTCTGGCTCCCTGCTGCCAGCCCAGATTGGGCCTGCCTCCCCGCTACAGCTTCTTGCCACCGAGCTGGGCTGGGCCTGTCTTGCCCCCTGCCCCACAGCTCTGTTCCCCTGCCACCAGAGGCGGCCTTTAGCTACTGGGGGCCCTAGGCGAAGGCCCATTGCAGGGCCCCCTATAGGTCTATGGGGGCCCCTGTGTGGCCCCGCTCTCCCTCGTCCCCACCCCCTTTGTCACCCCAGTTTCCCCCTCTGGCCGCCACTCCCCCCACGTGGCCCCAGCTCCCTGAGCCAGTTCCTCCTCCTGCTGCCGACCGAGGCAGATGCGGCTTTTGGAGTAGGGAAAGCAGGCGATGGGGCCCCTTACTGCTTGGGGCCCTAGGCATTCGCCTGCTTCACCTACCCCAAAAGCCGCCACTGCATGCCACTGGGCGGGATCGGGCCCACCTCACCTCGTGCACCCCCACCCCCATCCCACTCTCCACCACAGGGATGGGCTAAACCAGGCTGCCTCACCCCACTCTCCACCGCTGAACTGAGCCAGACCGGACCTGCCTCGCAACTCTCTCCCACCCCCACTCCGGCTCTGCACTACCAGGCCAAATCAGGCCTGCCTCAACCCCTCCCCCCATGGCTCCGGTTCTGCACAGCCCGGCCGGATCAGGCCAGGCCTGCCCTGCCCCGCCCCCCCCGCTACAGCTCTGCACAGGCTGGCTGGATGGGACCCATCTCATCCTGCTCCCCGTTGCTTCGCCTCCCCCCGGCTCCACACCGCCCGGCCAGATCAGGCTTGCTCCCCCCGCCTTCGGCTCCACGCTGCTGGGCCAAATTGGACCCACCTTGCCCTGCTCCCCACCGCTGGGCCTGCCTCATCTTGCCCCCACCTGGCGCTGGCTCTCAGCCACTGGACTCCCAGCTACTTCAGGGGAGGGGCAGGGACACCTCTCCCCAGCCGCTGCCAGCCCTCCACTCTCAGGTTGCTTTTCCCTGCTGCTGCCAGCTCTTCCCCCCATTACCCCTTCCCCCCCACAGCCCCTCACCCAGCTCCCCTTTTCCCATCCCTCCACCTCATCCAGGTAATACTTACCTGGTTTATCCTGAGCTCAGGAAGAGCACCCCAGCCCGAAACGCCTCCAATAGGCTGCCAGGACCAGAGAGGAGGAATTTAAATTTCCCTCCTCTTCCCCCTCCCTGCTACATGCTGCAGTGCAGGGAGATTTAAATGGCCAGGCTGCATTCCACAGCTAAGTTCCCCAGGTGGCTCAGGCAGATTGACTCAGGCTGTACCTGCTGGCAGTGAGACCCCACCGAGCCGCAAGGGGGCAGCCGAAGAGCTGCATGCAGCTCCAGAGCTGCATGCAGCTCCAGAGCTGCAGGTTGTTGACCCCCAAGTCAGCATTATGTCCATGTCATTCCTGTTGAACGAAGGCAGTTGGTACCTATGCCTATCCCAGACATTGAAGAAACACGGAAAATGAAGTATCTGGATTAGGACAAAAGACGTGTTTACTGGTGGAATTGCTGATCAGAGTCTCAGTGGGTCATGACCTTCACTCACTTTCTATAAGATCAAAAATAAAGGCACTGAAGAGCCTTGCAATAAACTCCCGAGAGCTCTCTCAGGCAAGTCACAAAACATCATGGTGAATGGTACTGAAGGCTGTTGACAGAGCAAACAAAATCAGCAAGTGCCATTGACTTGTATTTGTTACCAAGAAGATGTTGTTGACATGCTAATCTTCTTTCCATCCTTAAACCCATATCTGAAACCAGGTGTATAAATTCGAACCCAGATTTACCAATAGCTTTCTTTCAGAATGGCAAATTAAGTTAATTGGAGAAGTTAATGTTTACAATGTTTTCATAAACAGAGCCTTCATCATTTCCTCTTCGTGGGCCTGGCATCTTCCTTATCAAAATGTCATAATCTATTGAATTTGCCACTAAAAATAGGCTTAATGGGATTTGATTCCAATTGATAAAGATTAATATATGTTGCTATCACCCCAGCCAAAAAATGGGGAAACAAATTAATATTTGTATTAAGTTAAATTTGAACAGGAAGCTGCATGCATATTGGTTCAGCAGCTCAGGATTAAGGTTGTGTGTAAATGTATGCTCTGATTACATCACTGACAAAGTTGCATTACAGACATAGAGGTCTGAAGGCAGCTCTTTGTTTTCAACAGCACAGAAGCAAGAGAGGTTTTTTCAGGTAATAACAATCAAAATAATGTTCTTTGGACAAATGATTAAAAGTAGTTTCTTGGCTACAAAATTATAGTAAGTAGTTAAAATGTGGCATCAAATCTGAAATAAAAGTTATTTCTTTCAACTCTAAAGAGTGCTTCCTAATATTTAGTGTATATATTTTCTTAGTTCTACCCTGTTTTTGTATTGACTGTCAGCCTTGTTAATTCTGTATTAGGCATGTAGGCACCAGGAAGGAAATTCTTTTACATGGAACTCGGGACTGGTATTTTCCATGTAATGAACTCGGGGGAAAAAAAGAGGTCTGGAATGCTAACTATGAGGATGGAAAACATTTAGTCACTCTTGGAATTATATGAATGTTTTTCCAGGAAGCTTAAGTAAACACTCACATTGCCGCTTAGGAGGCAGCATTTAAACTTTTTTGGACGGCAGACAACATTCAAACAAGAATGTAGAAGCTAATGCAGGATTTTTAAGCAGCACACCCTGTGGGGCAACTCTGAACTATTTGTCAGATTAGGTGCTACATAACAAATTTGTATTTTAGACTCCTATTCACTTGCATGTATGAAATATATTGCTATAACCTTGGGAATAAATAATAACATAGATGGATTTTTCATCTCTGTAGGTTACTTCAGTGCTGGTTTTCTTAAAAGTAAAATCCATTAGGCCTTTTAGAAACATAGATCACATTAGAAAAATGCAGAAGGAAGAGCTATTTCACTTCACACAAACATAGGGACATTCTGTCTTATTGATGCAAGAGGACATACCTCATAGCTACATGTAAAGTATTTAATTCTATTTCACTTTTCCTTCATAGATATTTTCTTCCCTCAAAAATAGAATTTTTTAAATGTCATTACTTACAGGTTTTAGGCACCTGAGACTGAGTGTAGATCTTTTTCTGCTGAATTCTCTCTCTCCATGATTAATGCTTTCTCAAGGGGTCACAAGGACATGTATCTTGTTCCTCATCAGTATAGACTTGTTCTCCACATAATTCATTAATTATCTTTTTTAAACATGTTAACTTCTGGGTTATATTTTATTTTATATATGCATGACTGTGCGTAGTAACATCTTCCATTGATCTTCTGCCTATTGAGATTCTTTGTCACAGTAAAGCCTTGAAAGTTTTTTTTTATAAATTGTCAACTATTGTTAAAAATATGAGGGAAACAAATAAAAGTACTGATGAACTCATCAAGTGACTCTGTAAAAACTGCCTTTGCCTATATGTTGCATATTGTGGCAGACTATCAAAAGAAAAAGATGTGTTTGAAATCTATTCAAGATTTCAAACTTCTGACTAATTTTTTGGTTACTAATGGCAACCTTTCCTTCATGAAAGATCTTATTATGTTTCAGTGTTAAAGAATATCTTTACAATATATTGCTATATTGTACTGATAAAATCTATGAGTTTGCAAATTAATGTTATAATTTAGTTTACATAAATGTTCCCATGCATTAGTCCATATTCACAGTACCTGAAACTACATTTCAGATGTAGTAATATAATTTTTTTTCTGATCTTGCCATCAATAACAAATTCCAGTTACAAAATTTAAGAGGTATGCAGGCATTACCCTGATCTACCAAGTATAACCCAGTAAACATAATTCTATAGTGTGTTTTGATCCAGTGCTGCTGTTTGGTCAGAGTGCACTACAAAATTTTTAGTGCATGGTAGCAGAATCCACACAGTGCATGGCATGGAGGTTAGATGTAGATTTATACACTAGCTAGCCACATGTTAAATCACCATGTTGACAAACTCTAATGATATAACTTACAGATTTATTTAACATGGGAATAGCTATAAATGGAAGTAGTAGTATAAGGCCTGTGATAAGAAATTAGCAATGTCTGAGGGTTCCTCCAGTGTATTTTTTAGTGTGCACTGTATGGTTTGTTTTTCTTTTTTCAAATAAAGAAATCTTGAGCTAGATGCTCCTTCTGAACAGGTATGAGCACTTGAGGGAGAAAGGGCATGGCTTTGCATTTTATCATCAGCCTCTGAGGGTGTCTTCTATGCTTTTTAGATAAAATTAATCGAAGAATTTGGTTAACAGTAATCCAGAGTATTGGAAATAAGGTGACATTTAATTAATTGTTTGTTTTGAACATTATATCTGCTAAGAATAGAAATTAATAGGTTATGATGTGATTTTTAGAAGGTGAAAAACCATCAGTCTGTTTTCTTTTTTTCATTGCCCTCACTTAATTTCTGGTGGGTGTGTGAGAGGGGGAGGGGGAGGGGGAGAGGGAGAGAATATGTGTTTTGCTTTTCATGTCCTTGTTTTGCTCTTTAGGAGGAGTGGGGGGAATCTGACTGTTGGATAATGTTATGTAATTGGCCAGTGTAGGATATGCCGTTCCTATATTACTTAGATAAATTGAGTAATTTCTACAAGTTTGTTGCTATTTGACAGGAGACAGTTTTCTGGGCAAGGCATCAGCATTTTGGTTTTTATGGAAGCATCTTTCCCTGGAAGAAAATAAATGGGGGGAGGAGAGTTGCACTACTTTACTCTGGTTAAAGCCATTGGTTGCCAGCTATCACTGTGGCTGCACTGTTGCAAACCCCCAGTGTAGCCAAGCCTACAGGCAGGAGAAGCCAATATAAGACATGATTTCATCCCACCCTGATTTCAAGCTGTGGTGAGCGTATCAGTGTACATCATGACTTAGGCTACGTACACATGGCAGACTTGTCCCGCAATCAATTGTTGTAGGACAAGCAAAGCGTTATAACTGTAACACTTTCCCCCATGCATACAAAAATTCTTCTAATGCAAAGGAGCGTTCAGACGCTCCTTTGCATTTTCATTAGAAGGAGCAGTGCATGGTGGGCACTCTGGGACATTTCCGGAGGCTGTCAAATGCGGAAGGAGCGTACACACAGGCTCTACTGTGGAACATCTGGTTTGGGTGGTTTACCTGTTGCGCAGCAAGAGGGCTGTTGCCACGCAGCAAGCAACATTTGTGTGTGTGTGCTCACAGCCTTATCACGCAGTAAGGTTGTAGTGTGTACAAGGCCTTAGAGAGTTTGACTATGTACATTAGGGTTTTACATTTGTATCTGTGTTGATGGTTGGTCATCAATGGCTGAAATCTCCATGGTAGACAGTGCTGTAGGAGTTGCAGAGCAACAATTTTAAAAAAAATTGTAAATCCTTTACTTTCTTATACCCACTCTTATCTTTTGTTGTGAATTTTGCTATGTTTTAAGAAAATATTTCAGATCCTTCTGCATGCCTTATCACTAGCAGCCTGACAGAAACAGCTACTGTCCTTACTGAGTTGCTGGTCTTGATGAGCAGTGAAATTGTGTAGTTATTTCACACAGGGTGAGAGAGAGAAGAGGATGTAACTCTTAGAACATGCTAATGAGTAATCTTAAAGTATTTTTTCAATTTTATTTTTATATTTTTTGCAAAGTTACTGAACGAAAAATATTCTTCATGGAAGGGTAGCAAGATTTGCCTGGTTTGAAATTTTTTCCTAAACTGTGTGTTATTGCTGTACAAAAAAGTGACCTTTTTTTAAAGTCAAGAATGTATGAATCTCAGTCTTCTATAAATCATAAATGAATGAACAGATTTTTATCAAATTTTTAAAAAGCCACTGAGATTAATCATGGAAAGTTTTAGCCTCAGAGGATAATTTTTCAGAAAGTTACGAGCATGTGAAAACAAGAGGTTATAGTGGATATAACCTTGACTAGAACATTTCAGGGCAGTGAAACGTATATTATGAGGAATCCTTTTCATCCTAGCCCCACCCCTCTTCCTCTTTTCTGTCCTCCCTTCTTCATTGCTTCTATCTCCCATTTAGTTCCACTTCTAAAATATACAGACCGACTACAGTTTTCCCACCCATTGTTCATCTGTGCACTCGATTTTTCTTCTGCATTTTCTACCAAGTGCAGCAGTGAAAGGGAACCCAAATCACATGACCTTATGTGCTTTTTCAAGCTCAACTACTGTTTATCTATTCAAATAGCCAGAAGACTGGCAGCAGCAGAGCTGGCTTTATTTGTTGAGTCTTGTCTAGTGAAGTGAAAAGGGCTGATACTTTTTTCTAGCTGCATTTTTGTGGGGGGGAATGGGGAATGAAATTATTTCTTTTGTCCTCTGTTTGCAGCTCATTGAGAATCAGGCATGCATATGAAATTACTGTATCTCAGGGCTTACCTTCATGGACAGGAGGGAAATAAAAAAAACAGATTTGTAAGCTTGTCTGGAAATATTTGGGATGCCTAGAGCATGCACAAAAGTAGGAGATAATAAAATACAACAAATGAAGGATTAGCAGAAGTTGTTTTAACTGGTTTTGTTGTGTCGTGTAAAAAATAATGTGCTGCTGAACCTTTCACAGTAGCAGTGGTAATTTTTCAAAAGCATATACCATTGTACAGCATAATCAGACAGTAAAACTATTGCAGCTTTCAAGGGCTGCAAAATGCTAAGAGTGGTCATCGATTTTTTTCATAAATAAATTTTACTTCATATGTAAGTATAATTTAAGTGCTTTAGGGATGGATTCAGTAGAAAGGAGGGTATGACATCCTCTCCTGCTTACAGTCCATTGTTTTAGGTCTGGTGGTACAGCTGATTTTAAAAAAAAAAGGTTTCTGTTATGGCCATTTTCAGTGAATTCCTACTTTCATTTTTATTGATTAGTTGGGGCATTTATAAAAGTCTGAAACCATACATGTTCTTATTAAAGTGAGTATGTTGTGTTACAAGTTTTTGTTTTCTATTTCATATTACATAAATGAGCATTTGTCTCCTAAAAGAAATAAATGCAAGATGGTGTGTACAAAGGATCAGATTGAGAACAGTAATGTGTGTTAGTTAACTTTACGCTACCCACTAGTCAGCAACCCAAAAGATGAGCCATTTTTTGAAATTCCTTCAATAATCAACTGTTTTGAGAGCTGCAATGGATGTAGCCTCCTGATGGAGGGGGTGGTGGGAGCTGGGCCAGGGGGCCTGCTGCAGGGTCCCCTGGTGGGAGTGGAGGGGAGAACCTGGAACCAGGAGCGGGCGCCCTTCTCCCCCCTGCCCCTGACCCCCGCAGGATCCCCCGGTGGTGGTGGGGAACCCAGAGCCTGGCGTGGCCTGCCTGCAGGATCCCCCTGTGGCAGATGGAGGGGCCCAGAGCCAGGAGCAGGCCACCCACAGGGTCCTCAAATGGTGATGGGGGTCTCAGAGCCCAGAGCCACAAGGGGTCAGCCAAAGAGCCGCATGCAGCTCTGGAGCCACAGGTTGTCAATCCCTGCCCTACCATCCAAGATAGGACAAAGTTCTGTGTAAATAGGACGTTTTATTATTTAAATTATTTACCCTCTTGTGAATCACTCTTCCTTAAATTTCTAATATTAAAATGAGTAACTACTGTGTGGCTCTATAACACTTCGAATACAGTTGTGACCTTGTATTCTAAACCACAATAGAAATATGCTCATATGGCTCTTACTCACTACACCGTAGTGCCTCTCACAGTGGTGCGGGAGCAGTTTTTATAGTGGGGAGTGCTGAGAGCCATTGAACCAAACTGTAAACCCTGTATATGATGGAAACCAATTTAAACTGGGAGTGCTACAGCACCCCTAGTTCTGACACCTATCGCTATGTTTAAATTGTTTAAACATTGTGTTTTAGTTGTGCTAGCTCAAAATTGGATGAAAAATGTTTATCTGCTATTGTAAAGTGCCTTGAGAGATGCACTTGAAATAGCTGTTAACCACATTTTTCAAATAGCATAAGTTGTCTGACTTGGCTGGGAGACACTGATCCGAAAGTTAGGCACTGGCTAGGGAACCAAGAGAAATAGGGTTTTGTGTTGTGGTTCATACTTATGTACAATTTGTTCCACTCTTACAAATCTTGAGTAGGACAACAGAGTCCTGTGGCACTTTTAAAGACTAACAGATTTATTTATCGCATGAGCTTTTGTGGGAGAAAATCCCACTTCGTCAGAGTAAAGTATAGCAGTGCATGAATAAGGATGGTAGCATCTGGATGTTACTTTGCTATTCTTTTTAAACACCACCTTGTAAGTAAGGCAGGCTGAACTGCATCATTACTGGCCTACTGGATGGGGGAGAAGTAGTAGATGTGATACATCGTAATCTTAGTAAGGCTTTTGACACTAGGGAAATGTAGTCTAGATTAAATCACTGTAAGGTGGGTGCACAACTCATTGAAAGATCGTACTCATTTACCTGGTTTGCTGTCAAACTAGGAGAATGTATCTTCTGGGCTCCTGGGACTGGTGCTATTCAATATCTTCATTAATGACTTGGATAATGGAATGGAGAGTGTGCTTATAAAGTTCACAGATGACGCCAAGCTAGATGATCAGAGGATAAGATTAGAAGTCAAAACCACCTTGACAAATTATAAATCAACAAGCTGAAAGTCAAGAAAGACAAGAACAAAGAATTAAACTTAAGAAGGAAAAATCAAATGCACAGCTACAAAATGGGGAATAGGCAGTAGTACTACGGAGAAGGATTGGATCAAGGTTGATCACAAAATTAATACGAGTCAACATGAGATGCAGCTGTGAAGAAGACGAATAGCATTCTCGGGTGTATCAATAGTAATTTAAAAAAGGTGCTGATACTTGGCCTGAGGCCATCGGTGGTGGCAGCAAGAGCCATGGCTGTATTGCCCTGGGAAAAAAAGGAGCCAGTACTCAGTACCCCGAGTACCATCACAGAAGAAGCCCTGAATAATAGTGGTATATGTAAGATGTGGAAGATAATTGTCCTGCTTTACTAAGCATTGATGTAGGGCCAGATTATCACAGGGGCTTAAGCCCAGGGCACTGGGCTCAAGCCCCTAAAATGCCTGCAATAATCTGTCCCTGCCCAGCTCAGTGCCAGCAAGGCCATCCCATGGGGGGAGCGGGGCCCAGGGCCAACTGGCCTAGGTGGGGCCCCGCCGTGCCCCCCCTTCCCCGGAGAGGTGGTAGGCCGCTCCACCCCCTCAGGGAGCCAGCTCGGGCAGGGAGGCTGAGGCCGCTGGCGGGGAGCCGATGCCAGCCCCGGCCCGGGAGCGGTGGCTGCCGGTGGGGGGAGCCGGCCGCAGCTGGGACCCCAGGCTGCTGCGGCCGGTGCCCCAGCTGGGGGACCCAAGGCTGCCGCCACCGGCGAGGGCTGGCTCTGGCCGCATGGGGCAGGCTGGCCCAGAGGCTGGGCCCGGCCACCTGCCCCGCCCCTGGGCCTGCCTGCTCCGCCCTGGGGGGCGGAGAGGGCTAGCCCAGAGGCCGGGCTTAATGCTCCCAGCTCACCCTGCTGCCTTCGGCAGGGAGCCAAAGGCAGCAGGGAGCAGGGAAGAGTGTGGCCGTGGGGGAGCCGCGATGCAGGCCCCACACTGCCCCACTGGGAGCGGGACAGTGCGGGGCCTGCATAACCGCGGGGTCCAGGGCGATTGCCCCGTTTCCCCCCCCCCCCCCAGGGACGGCCCTGAGTGCCTGCTGGGGGCCGGGAGCAAGCCTCAGAGCCAGAGGGCAGGCTCTGCACTGCACCCTGCCCCTGGGCCAGCTGACACACCCTTTGGGGCAGAGTGAGGTGGATGAGCCCCTGTTCGCTCTGTCCGGGGGCAGGGATGGCTAGCTCAGAGCCACAGCAAGGCTGCCCCCCACAGCCACTCTGGTGCAGCTGCGTTGGAGGGCTTCACTCTAGCCGGCCCCCAGACCTCCCTATCCCCCTCCACTGACTAGTCAGAGCAGGGCCAGAATAGGTTAATCCAGCCCTGCGTTGATGAGGCCTCACCTGGAGTAATGTGTCTAATTCTGGATTTCACACTTTAGAAAAGATGTTGACAAATTGGAGAGAGTCCAGAGGAAAGCTGCAAAAGTGATTAAAGGTTTAGAAAAATTGACCTATGAGGAAAGGTTTAAAAAACTGTCCATGTTTAGCCTTGAGAAAAAAAATACCAAGTTATTGAGAGGACAGTGTCAATTGTTCTCCAGATTCACGGAAGGTATAACAAGAAATAATTGGCTTACTTGTCAGCAAAGGAGATTGGGGCCATGTACACACTACAGGAATAATCGCGCAACAAGCCCGTTGCGCTTTAAAAGTCACGTGGTTTTTGTAGCGCAGGATCGTGTACACACTCTGCTGCTTGTGACGGAACAGAGCCCCCCCCCTGCAATTCGCGATTTCACAAGAAACCCAATTGAATTGTGGGAACCTATCCCACAGTTCCATCCATCCTGATTTGGCGCTAAGAATCCTGGGTAGAAGGAGAGTAGCGCTGAGCACCATGGGTAAAGTCTTGGTTTCCCATGGTGCATTCTGTTCCCCTTGCGTCACGAGAGTTGCTACTAGCAACTCGCGCCCATTTTCAACATTAGCGCATTGCTTCCCGGAAGTCCGTTGGCAGCAATATGGATCCAGGTCTGATCTCGACTGTCGCCTTCAGCATAATGAATACATCTCGGCTGGTGGCACAGTATGCATTCAGCTCTGAATCAGACCAGGATTCGGATGACCCTGGGCTGGTGACTGCCATGCAGAACAACAGCACCGCATTGCTGAGCTCCTTCACAGAGCATCTGCACACAGTGCACCGCCGGTTCTGGTCACGAGAGACAAGCACCGAGTGGTGGGACCGCATCATTTTGCAGGTGTGGGATGATGACCAGTGGCTACAGAACTTTCGAATGTGGAAAGCCACATTCATGGAACTGTGTGAGGAGCTAGCCCCTGCCCTGCGACGCAAGGACACCAAAATGAGAGCCGCCCTCACCGTGGAGAAGCGTGTCGCAATCACACTGTGGAAAATGGCGACTCCAGACTGCTACCGCTCAGTCGCGAATCAGTTTGGAGCTGGCAGGTCGACCGTCGGGTTAGCACTTTCACAAGTGTGCAGAGCCATTAATCGTGTTCTGCTCCGGAGGACAGTGACGTTGGGCAACGTGCGGGAGATCGTCGATGGATTCGCGGCCATGGGATTCCCGAACTGTGGAGGGGCAATAGACGGCACGCGCATCCCTATTCTCGTTCCGGAGCATCTTGCGACTGAGTATATTAATAGGAAGGGCTACTTCTCCATGGTGCTTCAGGCACTTGTGGATCACAGGGGGTGTTTCACGGACATGAATGCGGGGTGGTCGGGTAAGGTGCATGATGCTCGCATTTTCCGGAACACGGGCCTGTACCGGAAGTTGCAGGCAGGGACCTTCTTCCCCGATGATAAAATTACTGTTGAGGATGTGGAGATGCCCATAGTCATCACAGGAGACCCAGCCTACCCACTGATGCCTTGGCTCATGAAGCCCTATACTGGAAATTTGGATCCCAGCAAGGAGCGCTTCAATTACCGGTTAAGCCGGTGCCGAATGACTGTAGAGTGCGCCTTTAGGCACTTAAAAGGCCGCTGGCGCTGTTTGTACGGGAGGCTAGACTTAAATGAGGACAACATTCCAGCTGTCATTGCGGCGTGCTGTGTCCTGCATAACCTCTGTGAAAATAGGGGAAAGAAATTTCCCCCTTCATGGGACGTGGAGGCTGAGCGGCTAGAGTTTGCCTTCCAGCAGCCAGCCACTAGGAGTATCAAGGGGGCACAGCTGAGAGCTGTCTGCATAAGGGAGGCACTTAGGGTGCATTTTAGTGATGGGGACTCATAGGACGTATTGCATCACTGTGCAGTAGTGTTCCCAAGCACTATTGGGTGCTGATTGGGGAGTCGAGGGACGGTGCCGGTGGGCGTGTACTGTACTATGCTCGAATGAGTGAATACTAAACATGCAACAACTAATCTTATTGTGTATCAATAAAGACACTGTGCAAAGTTCAAGTGATTCAATTTTATTATTATAAAACATTAAATATTTACAGTAAGCAGTGCCTGCAAAAGGGGCTATAGATGCATGTAGGTGCGTGTCTCAATGTCGTAGCTTGGTGCAGGAGTGGATGTAACATTATACCAGGAGGGTCCCTGGGCTTCAAAGAACTGCTTTGAGGGAGAATGGGGCATGGGGGACAGAAAGTGTTGCTGTGGCTGTAGGGGGGGGCGAGCCTGGAGCAGCTGGGTCTTCAGACCAACCATGGTCTTCAACAGTTCGGTCTGCTCCTGTAGGATGCTTATAAGGGCATCCTTCTGCTTCTGCCTCTTCACATTGTTTTCTTTGCACTCCGGCCGGCACTCCTGCCTCCATTGTCTAGTCTCCCTTGCTGATGCCTCGTTGGACTGCATCGGCTCCTGGAAGATATCCTCCTTGCTCCTGCGAGGCCTCCTCCTTATCTGTCTCAGCCGGTCAGCTGGCGCATACCACCGACCGGCGAAGGTCATTTCTAAGGAAAAATGAAATATCATAAGTAGTGCTATTGTTCTCACTTTGGTTAAGGAGCCGGTAATATGCTCTCCCGCCACATTCCGCTGTGCCCACGGGACAGGGCATTGCCGGGGACTGAAAGGGCTTTTGCAAAGGGAGGTTCGGGTTGCCGAGACAAGACACACAGCTCCGTGAACTATTTGCAGTGCTTTGGGCGATTAGTTCACATTTGGCACTGCCATGGAAGCCGATATCTCGCTGCTTAGAGTGCCTCTGCAAGCCAGAATGCATATCCTGCATGTGACTGGTTTTCAGCCAGGACCATACGCAGCAGGCTTGTGCGCAGCCATGGTTCCCGCTGCTGTGCTTTGCAACTGGCGAGGGAGAGTATCCCTCTATGGGGGAGGGGATACAGTTGCTCTCCCATCGAATTTAACTAGGAGGCTGTGGAAGTACATCGAGGACACCTTCAGTGATCTCAACAGAGAGGATTTGTTGGCAATTACAACATGCATTGATGCACTGCTCATGTAATGCGAGGTAGACCCCCCCCATCCAAAAAAGAAAAGGAAGGATGAAACTCAAAACGCCTATTTCCTGCCCGCTCTTCATTTGCCCGCAAAGCTTATCCAGCTAGCATAGAAGCCACTTCTGATGAAACTTACCAGAGCTCCCCTCTACTGCCTCTGAAGACAGTATGGAGAAGGAATCTGGGCAGCACGGGTCAGGTGGCGTGGAGAACAGCTCCTAGCTCCCTAGGTCGGCTGCACCGCTTTCACCCTCCAGGTCATCTTCCACCTCCACGTCCTCGTCGACGAATTGCTCGTCACCGTCTGCTCCAGTATCCTTTTCATGGGGGGTGCTGACGTGTCCACAGGGGCTTTTGGGGTGGTTGTGGGATCCCCGCTCAGGATTGCTTCCAGCTCCTTGTAAAATCGGCATGTAGCCGGCACTGAGCCGGAGCGCCAGTTTGCCTCTCTGGCTCTGTGGTACGTAATCCGCAACTCCTTCACCTTCGACCTGCACTGAAGAGTGTCTCTCTCGTACCCCTTCTCTGCCATGGCCCGAGAAATCTGGCCAAAAATATCGAAATTCCGCTGGCTGCCACGTAACTGTGCCTGCACAGCAGACTCTCCCCAGATGCCTATGAAATCAAGCACCTCGGCTGTGGTCCAAACTGGAGCACGTTTGCTGCGCTGAGCCGCCATTGCTCTTGGAGTACACAGCTGCAGCTGCACTCCACACCAAGCAAACAGGAAGAGTGAAGAATTCAAAAATTCCCGGGAATGATGGGAGGGCGGGTACAGTCACGTCACAGCCACAGAGTGCAGAAGGAAGTGCAGAAGGGATGGAATTGGAATTCTGGGACATTTCCGGAGGTTTCATATTGCGCGGCAACCATACACACACGATCGCGGAACAGCTGTTCCGCGGTAGCCGCTACCACCCTCGTTTTGGTGGTTTACATGTTGCACAGTAAGACGGCTGTTATCGCGCAACAACATGGATTTGTGTGTGGACGCTGTGCCTGTTATTGCGCAATAACGAGCGTTATCGTGCAATAACTTTGCAGTGTGTACAAGGCCTGAGATGGGATAATAGGAAAATCTTTCCAACTGTAAAGATAGTTAAGGTCTGGAGTATGCTTCTGAAAGAGGATGTGGAAGCCACTTACTTGGAGGTTTCTAAGAGCAAGTAGAACAAAATCTGTCAGGAATGGTCCAGGTTCCCTTGTTCCTGCCTCAGCACTGTAGTCTGGACTTGATGACCTCTAGGTCCCTTCCAGCTTTACACTTCTGTAATTCTGTGCATTTGGGGCTACATAATGTATGTGCATATCTTGTTAGGTGTGTATTTAATGATTCAGGAGCCACCATTACCTTGATTAGCACCATTTTGTCCTTTAACTTAAAATATTTGCCCATCCATTGTATTTATTTAAACTTTAATTTTATAAATAATCTCTTTTCCTTTATGTAGAATTAAAAAAAAATCTTGGTAAATTCCAAAATATTTTTAAAATTTCAAATAAAAATGTTTCTTTGTATGGTACTTGATCATGTGTTTTTCTTATATGCAGTGCAACATTAACAATCAGATGGCATAAAAGAATGCTCTATCTAGTTAATGACATGTATAACAAACTTCACAACTTCTGTCTGAAACAGTTCTGGAAAGCAGAATGGGGGTTGTAAGCCTATAAGCTTCTATTTTATGTTTTTTAAACCAAGTGAATTAGAAGGTTTGTTGGTGTAATGAGCTGTTTGTTTCTGAGACAGAGCTGAGAGTTCTGTTTTCTTTTTCTCTTTTACTTTGTTTTAATTGCAACTTGCTTAGATTTATTGCTATTTATTTCACTTGCTGAAAATGTACTGCACTGCAGTTAAAGGCCCCAGACCAGCAAAGAGTGGCATACATGCCTAACTATGCAATGTGAGTAGTTCCCTTGAATTCAGTTCTGCGTAAAGCTAAACATGTTCATAAGTCCTTGCACGGCTCTAATTCTGTAGTGAAAATTGCTAAGTTGTTCTGATGCAGTCTTCTAATGGATGCTGGAGAGACAGTAAAAAAGTTGCAAATCTTTGCCTATCATTTGTATCTGCTGAGTGCAATAATGGTTTACAGGATCAAGACTAGTCTAATAAATGGTGGTTTTATTTATATATATATATATATATATTATATATATTTATAAAACTCCATATTCTGTTTGAACTTCGTCCTTTCTACTACCTTAAACTACCTCGGTTTCTCTAATTTAAAATAGGGATAAAAGTACTTTACTACTCCCTGGGCTGTTGTTTGAGCTATTAAATAAATGTTTTAAAATGCTATCAAAATACTAAGTATCATTGCCAAAAGATGAAAAAGAAATTGCATACCCCATTGTTTGTCTTGCATTATTTTGCACTTAAGACAGGCATTCTCAACATCTTTGTTCTGTAAAATACAGTACATCTTCCCCCAAAATTGCACCATTTTACCCTCTGAGTACAGAATGAATTCCCTGAAAATTTACACATAGATTCATTAGTTTGAATCAAACTTCCCACTCTATTATTTTATTAATGGAAGAATGCAGTGTTCCCATACAGGTTAAATTCACTGAAATCTTGTACGTTTGGAAAAAAAAAATGGGAATAATGGTCTTTTTTTTTTTTTTTTTTTTTTCCTCCATTCTTCATAACTGAACATTCTCCTTCAGCACAGGCTGAAGAATAATCTTCATCAGAAACTTCCACAGTCCAAACAAGGAGTCTGGTGGCACTTTTAAAGACTAACACATTTATTTGTCACATGAGCTTTCATGGGAGAAAATCACTTTTCAGGTGCTTGACAAAGTGGAATTTTCTCCCATGAAAGCTCATGCAATAAATAAATGTTAGTTTTTAAAAGCGCCACCAGACTCCTGATTGTTTTGCTGAACTAGACTAACACAGCTACCCCTTTGGAACTTTCCACAGTGCACATACCTTTTACTGAGGATAGCTCTGTAGTGACATCATAAGGGAGGAAAAAGAACAACTCTAATGTGTCTGTAAAATTTGTTTAATATTATCTGGGACTAGGAACACTGAGCGCCTTAATCATTTGGTGAGTCGGTAATTTGCTGTAGGGCAGAGCTAAGGTTATTTATGTTCCCTAATTGTGCATTTCCATACCTTTAACACATTAATATTAAATTTAAAAGAAATCCCAACTCTGAATTTCAAAGGTTTATAAAGGTTATTGCTTGTGCTAATGGCAACATGCCTGTATTATGTTTGTCTTAAATTGTTAATAGGTACTCTGAGCTGTAATTTAAAGAAGTTTTTGCCAGTTAATATGATAAAACTTCATATTTTAAAAATACTTTATGAAGGGAGTGTTTATTTCTAACTTATTATACTTACTTTTATTTATTTTCTTATTTATAAGAACCAACATACATCACAATAGGTCCACCCATGTGTGAGATTTTGGTGAACTGCACATTGACTGAGAAAGACTGTATCTACAGCTTCAGAGTGGACCAAAATGGTTGCCGCATTTGTCAGTGCAGAACTAGTGAGTACTGAAATCTTTGTGGTTTATACCTTTTTATCAAGATGTCTTTTACAATGGTAAAATCCTTTATTTTATTATTGAATAAAATCTTGTAAGTTTGAAATATCAGTACAGAGGTGTATTACAGTAATCACTGTTTTAGGATTGATTATTTGTTTTGATAATTATTTTGTTTGTAAAAAGACAGTTGAAGTAATGTTTGAAGAAAAATCATTAGGTATTACATGGGCTCAATTAGCAGCTAAGGAACAGAGGTAGGTAAGGTTTTGGATTTATTACTCTTGAAAATGTCCCCCTGGGAAGTCTTAGAACTTTCATATTTTGTTTTTTATCTAGTTACGTGAATACTCTTTTAAAAAATGGGTTAGCTCTGATATAAATAGAAATGTTTGATGTTCAGGTGTGTGATCTTTGTTATCATTTATTCCTCTTTGAAAAACATAATTGTAAATTGAGTTTTCATATTTTCTTAGTTTTAGTATTTGTATGCTTTGTACTTCATATTTATATCACAAATTCTCATCTGGAATGTGACTTTTACAAGATTATAACTTTGCAGCACTCTGCCTCTCTGTTGTGCCTGCGCAGTGAAACAGCAAGGAAAGCTTTTCCTGCTTTTTTTTTTTCTTTAGAGAAGAGGGGAGGGTAGTGTTCATCTGTGGGTCCAGTCACTGGGTTACATCTGCAAGAATAGCCCTATCTAACTGCTAACATAGCTAAGAACA
Source organism: Pelusios castaneus (assembly GCA_007922175.1). Taxonomy (NCBI): domain Eukaryota; kingdom Metazoa; phylum Chordata; order Testudines; family Pelomedusidae; genus Pelusios; species Pelusios castaneus. Next base: position 5,135,001 of record ML685790.1, on the reverse strand, counting down.
AATATTTGCTAATGTAGGTAAATGGCTGAGACTTGGATCTGCCATACAAGATTTGGGTTGTTTCTGGCTCGTTTAACATCAGATCTTGCTCAATGACAGGGATTTTGAAAGACACAGAATTATCATCACCAATTCACTGTGGTAAGTCTAGAAATCAGGGATTCCTGGTTCTCAGCACAATGCATGTTCTCATAATTGGAAGAGTATTTTATAGGCACAGTCACAGGAGGAAGAGGATTCACTATGGCATCTCTGTCCTGCCCAGAAGTTCCTCTCTGCATGAACTCCTGAGGTGGTCTGCTAGTATGATGCATGTTCAGGGCAAATGGGAATCTTAAGGGTTTTTGGTCTCAGACCAAAAGTTAGCTATCTTGCTTGAAACAGAGACAGGTGATGGGGATTTTCAAGAGTGTGTAACTGTCAAATCTGCATGGATTTTCATGTGACCAGCAAAAGGTGCCTCTTTGATTTTAGGATTCTCTGTCTACCTAATTTGAAAGTCCACCACAAATTATGGAGGCATTAGAGGATTTAAAAATGTAGAAAATTGCAATGTAAGAACTATGACTGCTCCCCTCCCCCATAATAAAATATGGCATATATATATATGAGGCAGAAATTATTTCTCAATCATGATCTTGTCAGATAGCATAGTACCCAAAGGCATCATGGTAGGAATGAAGTATCTTCAGAAGGGAATTAAAAAAGAGAATCAAAGACAACTCACACTTTTTTTTTAAGCTGGAGGAGCAGGAAAGATGATTGTTTTGATGACAGTGACAGAAAAGGAAAGTGATATGGAGCTGAGTGGAAAGAGCTAGCATTCAGTTTTGGCAGTGTGAAGCTTAAATGAGTTAGGAGACATCCAGAAGGAGATGTCAGAGAAGGAGACCAAGTTGTAGGATTGGATGAAGGCGAGTCAGGAGCAGAGGTACATCTGTAAGTCATTGCTGTAGATGTGATAGGTGAAACTGTAAGCATATGGGAAAGGAGTGAAGAGGGATCCAAGGACAGAACTATGCAGGATTCACCACACAGTAGGAAACTATAATTGTAAATAATTTCTCTCCTTGTTGTGTTACAGCCTTAAAAATTTTATTTTTTTCATTTCCTCCTCTTAGTTGTTGTTTGCAAATATACATGTTTATGGGTTTGGGGGGGGTTGTTTTGGTTTTTTTTTTAAAAAAAAATCTGTCCTTTATTCCTAATGATTTTTTAGGGAATCTCAAATTTTTCATGATACTCAAATGCTCATGCAATTTAAGTAACAACTTGTGTATTGAACCCAATATAAAATTATAAGGCATATATGTATAGTATATGTAGACTAGTGTAAATTTCTTTGAATCAATATTAAAATGTGAAAATGTCTAAACACTTCCAAATGGTGAAGATTTCCTGTCATTGTCATGAAACAGCAACGTCTTGTGAAAGTAGGATGGTGGTATCAAAAACTAGGACCTTCTGCTAACAAGCTTGAGGACAGGCAGAAGGTATATTGGCTTGTTGAAAATAGGAGAGTCCTGGCAGAAGAAGGATACCCTTATCCTTCAGTACAAATGCCATTGGCTAACAAAGATACTGAACCCCTGACAATTTAATTATGGACGATCATAAAGGAATGGATACATATCAGAATGCTGGAAAAAACATGAGAAATTCTTAGAACTGGAAAAGTATGATTCTAACAGTAAATGTATGGTAAATTTCTAAAATGAATCCCTAGTAAAATAAAATACAAATGTAAATATAATATACAAATATAAATAAACATCTGGAGGATAATGAAAACATACACATTGAACAAGATGAGTTTGTATTATGGGGAACAAATCATGCCAGAGAAACTTGATCTCTTTTCTTATTAGAATTGCAAAAATACCCTATAGGGCAGGGGGGAAGAACAATAGTTAGTAAGAATATACTGAATTTAGTAAAGAATATATGCCTCGTGAAATCAAATTAGAAAAAAATCATTCAGACTGACTTGGATGTGACCATTACCACATGTAACAAAAACTGTCCGAAGGCCTACAAAAGCCACGTTACCTGCTAGTAAATATTTCTTTAAGATATTGCCTCTACAAGTCCACATTCTTGGAGCCATATGAGATATGTAAATCCCAGAATTATTTAAAACCATTCCTTATTAGGACTATGTGCATTCAGTACATTCATGAAACATTTTCTTTAAGCAAGGTTTTAAAGAGTCTCAACATCCCCACTCCTCTGTTTTCATCCACTATTGTAAATCAATATCACGCTCCAAAGGAAGAAGGAAGAGTTAGTGTGGATCTGTGGAAGAAATTTGTTCAGAAAATTCCAGTTACTGATAAATAACCTAGTTTTCTCCTTCATAAATTTGCGTCCACAGATCTCCACCCCAGAAGAGTAACCAACAGTAGCAATCCACACCAAGAGGGTGGGTGAGGAGTGCTTAATTAAAAAGATAGCATAAAACAGCTCTCCTGAAATATGATCCAGCCTCTGCATGAGAATAATGATAGGTAAAGGCACATAGCCTTCCATGTTGCCAAACTACAAATCTCAGAAATACACACTATATAAAGGCATGCTTTAAATGCTGCTATAGTTCTTGTTGAATTAACATTAGTACCACCTGATATCTGAAACGTTGTCCACAAATTAGAAGATAAAGTACAAATGCACACCTTCAAGAGCTTCTATGTCTCTTGGATTTCTCTTCAAAAGCCATAAATATCCTGGATGATTTATAAAAAGAACGGTTGTGTCTTGGTAATGGATGAGAGTCTGCTTCACGTGAAAAATATGTAATAAATAACTGCTCATGAATAAAGGGATCAGGAAAAGAAACATGGAAAGAAATGGACTATAAGAAGAAAATCTGAGACTGCTTTAGTATTTTAGGCCTGACCAGAACAAAAAGATGTCCAAGTGAAAAATAGTAAATGGAAGATAAGATTATATTGAAGTTTAGGAATTTTGAATTTGTTTCACACGCTTTCCAGAGGAGACAGCAATTAAAAGGTTAATTTACAATGCTAAATAATAAAACTAATATTTGAATAGAGGTTCAAATGAATAGTCTTTTATGGACTAAATTATGGAATTCTTTGTGGATTAAATTTAATCACCTTTAGGTCTGATTCTGAGAAATATTGAGCACCCTCCCAAATCTTGTTGAATTTCAGTGGGATCTGGGCATGCTCAACATGCTTTACGGTTATTCCTCAGCCATTTGTTTGAAGTTCTGTCTGACAAACTATGATCCACTGAGATGCTCCACCTGGGGGCGGGGGGGATTCCATGCTGATAGCTGTTGCATTTAAAATAGTTGTCACTATTACAGGGTTTTCTGCATCTTTTTGAGTGCTCTCCTGTAAGTGTTACACTTCATGCCTTTAACTATCTGTGGGCAGAATTCCAGTTCTCCCTCCCTTACACTGGGCTATACTACTTTATATATCAACGATTTCAGCCCTGCATGTCCAACTGAGTTTGGGCACCTACAGTCCTTCCTTTTAGGAGTCGGACTGGCAGTGTAGTGATCAGACAGCCACCTTAAAACAAAAATAGTGTTTATTTTAGCAGTCAGAACAAAGCATTTTGAGAAAGAGAGGGTTTTTAAAGAGTAAACTGTCTACATGCGTGTCTGTTGTATCCACAGGATTACCATTCCTTGATGATAATCTAGGCAGTCCCAACTTTTCAGACACTCCTCAGGAAGGTACTGGGCCTTGGTCTAGTTCCTGCTGAAACATTACTGCTCTCCTCTTGAGTGTGTTCGCTCTGAATGATTACTGTCTTCTCCCTTTTAAATCCCTACTTGAATTCTTTTGGTCTGTGTTCATGGTCCTAAATCAATTCTTCATATGCTGGTCCCTGGCTAGGCAAGTGCTCCATGCCTGAGACAGTAAGAATCTTGGTAATAGTGTTTCTTTGTCCACACCTGCGCTCTTTCCTTTCTTGTGCTTTGATCTGAGAGTAGATGGGGTGGTGCAGTATAACTGCCTCTCTAGTTCCTTACAGCTGTTTGGTCAGAGACAGAACTCTCCAGTATCCACAAAGCTGATCTTCCTGCCTTGAACGTGAAAATATTACACATTGTAGGTAATGTATGTAAAAAAAGTCTTAGTGTGGTTTAAGTAGTTTATTAGATCGTTAGTTAGCTTTTGGGGAATTATCCCTTTCCCTCCGCAGCCTCCCCATACTCTTCCCAGTATGGGACTCCAATTATGCCCAAGACTCCAGGCATCAAGAACTTCATCTTCCACCCTGTTCTTTCCTAATCAGCATCAATCATCTAAGGTGCCTTTGCTGCCTCGGAAAAGCTCATGTCTCCACTATGTGTGGTATTTCACTCTTTCCTACCTTGAACCCATCAAGTGTGGGAGCTGAGAGTTAGGACCAGGCTCTGAGGTCCGAGTTGATGGAACAGGCTCTGAGGTCCCATTTGAATATGGGCTGGACAAACCCCCTTGTACAGCAGATTGAGGCACTGTGTGTGCTGCCAAGCACTGCCACTTAGGACATAGTGGCAGGCAAAGTTAGAGGCAAGTATTGCTCATCTAAGGCTCATCACAAGGGCAAGAAACCCTCTCTAAGGTCTACAGAAAAATACCCCTCTCAGTCCACTTCTAGGATGTGAGCTGATTTTCCTTTATGTTCTTGTGCAAAGAGTCACCTGACCTCCTGGTACACAGAAACTCAAAAACCTATCAAGGCTGTGGTACCAATCTCAGGCTGCAAAGGCTAAGAGACCCTCCACTTCAACACATTAGTGCCAAGTTAAAGAGGGGCATGAGCATAGATTGGTATTACCACCGATAACGGCAAAGAACTGGCAACTATCCTATACAGCATTTGGTGCTGACACTGAAAGTTCACAGAGAGAAGATGATTTCTGTAAGGATTACACAGAGACAGCCTCATCCTTTTAGATCTGAATTTCGCATCAATCAATGAGCATTATGAAAGAAGCTTGTTTGTTCTTCCCTCTTGAGGTTGGGATATTTCCTCATCAGTGGTTCCAACAGCACCATCTTTGGAGTTAGAGCCCATATTTTCTTTTTTGGGCAAAACCAATATGGGAGAAGGATGGTGTCACTAGGTGTACTGCTGCTGCCCCCACTTCCATGCATGCACTGCCATGTCCAGTCTCAGTTAAGGAAGTTTATTCTTTAAAGGTTAACAGACAGACAGAAGGCATCCTTAAGTCAATACCTTTTCCCCAGGCTTCAGGGCCACCCCTCCACAGGGTCTTTGCTTCTCCAGTTCCTGGCAGTTTTCTTGCCTCCTACAGCTCTGCTCTCTTCCTGGAGCTGCAGCTGTGGGGTTGCTTTCTTCAGTCTGTGGCCGGACTGACTTCAGGGATTAGCCACAGGAGTTAGGTTCCACTCCAGTCTGGCCTTTGCTGTCCAGGACTCGAAACTCTCTCTGTCAGTCCTCCCCCTAACTTCCTACTAGCAGCCTTTTGTAAACCCAGCTGTAGCTCGGTAATCTTTAAATAGCTGGATTGAGCACACTTGCTCCAATCCAAGGGAGCTGGGCTCAGTCTATCCACAGAGACCAACTATCCTCTGAGAGACAGTCATCACCGTCTCCATGAGACATAAACCATGATGGGTCTCAGAAGATTCTAAAACCTCTGACACAACTGTGTAAGATAGGGTATCCTCCTTGGGACTGTGGTATCCTATGTCTTGGAGTCCTCCTTTTCCATACTGTCCTCTTCAGTTACATTATAAAGTTTCACTTCCCTCACCCTCCAGAAGCCTCTTCCCCATCCTTTTTCAGGGAGCACTCTCATGAGACAATAGTTGTCTTCAGTGGTAGACTTGCTACTTCTAAGGAGAGCCATAGAGCCAATACCACCTTAACAATGGGGAAAGGGATTTAATTCCAAATACTTCCTAGTTCCCAAGAAGAATGGAGGCTATAGACCCATGTTAGACCTCTGGCACCTCAATGCCTTTATCTGAAGATTAAGATTCTGGATGGTCATCTTGACATCAATAATCCTTTCCCTAAACAGAAACAAGAAGATCATGCGTCTTAATATGAAACATGCCTATTTTATGTAGACAGCCTCCCCTCCCAGAGGATGTTCTTAATCTTCAGGATAAATATGAACCATTGTCAGTGAAGGGTGATTTCCTTTCGACTGGCAACAGAACTCAGACTATTTACAGAGGGATTATCAATAGGAGCAACACACTTCTGGCACAATGGTTCGATAGGCTTTCCATACCTAGGCAGTTGGTTTCTGACTGGAAAGTCTTATATAGAAGTAAGGAGGTCAACCTCATCTCTCATCAGTCTTCTGACATCACTACGAGTCTGTGTGAGTGTAGAAGAAGTCCATGTGCACCAGCACAGACCAGTTCTAAACTCAGTCATGGCTAGAGCTTACCTCCCTGTGGATGGGTTTTAGTCTCTGAAGTAGTGTTCATTCATCTCAAAAAAGCACAAAACATTGATTTGGTCATTCTTTATCCTTCTGGGTCACATGGCGTCTTACATCTACACGACCCCATTTGCGAGGCTCTAACTTTCTCTACAAGCCTCGTTTTGGTATGTTTTTCAAGCAGGCACAGTGTGGAAAAGTTAGTATCAAAACTCAGCTGCCTTTGGGCTTGATTGACTGGCAGCCCAGTGAGCTTGCATGAGTCCAATAAACGCTCTTTAAATGACTGTTCCCCAGTTTATCAGGAGAGCCAATAGATCACCATGTAAGCAGCATAGCAGCAGCGGCATAGTGCCTGCTCAATGCCTTCCATGCCTCCAGCTGCATTAGACTACCTTCCTGTTCATCTCTTGCCTCAACCCTTGCTTGTTTCCCTCTAGTCCTAGTTCCTACCTTCTGAATTCCAGATTCCTGGTTATGAATATTGGCTTATCTCCTGATCATGATTCCAGTTCTCTCCTTTGGTTCTGTTTTGGCTCCTGGCTCATTGGCTTGTATCCTGATCACACCTCCAGTTGTGCCGTCAGATTTTGTTCTGAATAGGACGGACTCCTGCTTCAAGCACTAGGTCACGCCACCTACATCTTGGTATGTGACAGACAGACTCCCTCCCCTAGGGTATGAATCTCTCTAGCTTCAAGCAGTACAGATAACAGGTGTGTATAGGAGTTCCTTTCACTCCTCCACCTTCTCAGAAGATATTAGTTCCAGGTGCCTCTCTTGTAGGCTTGGGGGTCATAGCTTGATGAACACATGCCCATATAATCAACATTAATCTTTATCTTATGATTTGAGCCTAATCAATATTTAGAAGCATCTATAAACACTAGTCTTTTAACTCAGGTTGAAAAAGGCGAACATTGATTCTATAACTTATTTAATTAATTTGATTCCATTCCTTATGATCTAGAAACCATGTCTGTTTAGCATTGGTGTGTTCTGAAGACGACTACTGTAGCTGTCAGACTAGATATAAACTTGCCACTGAAGTCTGTTGTATGCAAGGTTTCCAATAAGGATTTTTTTTAAATCTTCTGGTTTTATCATTTCATGTAGTGCTTTTGTTCTAGTCAGTCCCGGCTGTATTCCTGATGCTAACCTCTGTCACAATTACATCATCTCCTGCTTAGCAAATGAGTTTGTTATATTGATGCTTTTTTTATTCTTAATTCTCCAAAAGCCTGTGATACGGTCTTTGTAAGTATTAGCCACATCACCACATTGTTAATGTAGACTCAGACTCTGTGTCTTTCCATCACTCTTTGCGGAACATTTCTAGACCAGACATTTTTCCCATATGGAAGCCAAAGTATGTGTTATATATGGAGATGGGCCCAAGTAGTGAAATTTGGATCTGAAACCATATTTAGTTCCATACTTCTCAAAGTTTAGGCATATTCATATCCAGTGTTCTAGTTTGCCCATTACAGAAACATTATGACAAAGTTTGGATCTGGATCCACACTTTTCCAAAGTTAAGGGGGATTCAAGTTCAGTGTTTTGGTTCAGGCCAATCTGCAGTTGAATGTACCCTTCTTTTAAAAAAAAAAAAAAAAAAAATCTTAATTGTGTGTGTCTAAATTCATGTGATGAATTCAGTTTTCTAAAGTATTGTGCCTCTGACATCTCATTATTTTTCTCAGTAATGCTCCTTCTATTATATTCTCATTGAGTTATTCAGCATCCACATACTTTCCGAGTGTCTTTATGCCTTTATTGTACATGCTATTGAATTCATGCAGTCTGAGGGGTACAATTAGCTACTACATTGGTTCACCGCAATCATTCTCTTTCACATTTCCCTTAACTCTTGTCTCAAGAGCAACTGTACTGTGCTTACACAATGAATCATGCCTTTCAGTTGAATGGTATATGTACCCCTTGAATATACCAGGACATTGCTTTCCACAAGCTGAAATTGCTGCTGCTTATCTAGACTGTTGATTTCAAACTACATTTACATTTCACTGTTTTAAAAATAAATCTAATCAGCCCCAGCTTTTCACTCATCTGTTCTCCCAGAAAAGGCTATTTACTATAGGAAACTATTAAAAAAAATATTTCCCATGTTTACTGTTATGCCGTATCCTCCTTAATCTGCATGTTATCTGCACCTCAATCAGTTGTTCTTCACAGGTTTTCAACATCACCTCTTTTTCTTAAATGTTCTCTTCTACTTTAGCTCTTCTAAAATCTTCAGTACCATCAAAATCGATTTTGCTCCTCTATCACCAGTACTGTCTGTTTCTAAATGCTACTTTTTTAGTACTTTAGCATGCTGTGCTGTCATTCTACCCATTGCCCCTATTAAACTTCAATGCTGTGGCCTTCTCGTCCCTTGACGTACTAATTTTAATGTCCTTTAAACACCTCTCCTGATAAGTACAGCATTACAAAGTGGTTTTTTTTTCTTTTACCTTTTTCACAGTTTTTACCATATGACAAAAATTTTGTATGATGCTTCCTTCCAAAAAAGTTGCACTTTTTCTCAGGTTCTCTCTTCTTGATCAGTTGTTTCCTGGATTCTCACCTCACTTTCTGCACTAGCCCAGATTCTGCCCTGTGTTCCATTAATGCAGGCCTATTAATGTCAGTGGATAATATGGCTGTAGTTGTGGACTGAATTTATCGCACTTTCTGCCCCATTACTGTTTCAGTCCTCATCCTTGATTTTGCAGGATATTCCCCAAATGTTTTGATGTGCTTTTCACGTGCTCTTTAGTGTCACAGTTTTTTGTGTTGCCTTCCAGGGCTAGCTGTGCCTAACAAAATGCCAGATTCTGTAATCTTTGTTTGAGTTCACTGTGATTACTTACCATGAGTAAGGATTACATGATCAGGCCCTAGGTAAGCACTTCTGTACCTTGTTAGTGCTACAGACCACCTACTCTCTTGTCAGAGTTTTGTCTAATCACATACTTGCAAAATAATGCTTTTAATCTCAGGGCTATAATAGAACTGTCAATGATTTCAATGGATTGCTGTACTCAGCAATGAAACATAGCCTTCATGAACTGTATAATCTTATACCTTTTCATTTAGAAAACATTAGGGAACAAAATTGATTTTGATGCCTAAATTATTCAATTTTTTCACTGAGTTCAAATGCACTGTACATTCAGTTGCTTGAACTGTCATTATTAATAAGGCAACTTTTTGGTGTGGAGTAAAATATCTGTTTAATAGATGCCATTTGCTCTCCATGTTTCCTATAATTTTTACAGTTTGGGGTTTAATCACATCTATTGTGCTCTGCTTTATGCTCTACTATTGATTGATTCTGTGAGATTGCGTTCATACAATCACATTTTCCAATACATGTGTAGTCATTGCAGTTCAAAATTAAGCTGTGAGAATCTGTAGAACATTCTTTCTACCATGTGAATTACAATTTTTGAGCTGATACAGAAGCCTTATTACTTCAAAGCCACAGTAAAGGCCAGATCTTTCATGGGAGCTACTTTTGGGTGAACAAGTGCTAGCAGACAATTCTTCAGCAGTGTACTCTCTGAATCATCAGAAGGGAGAGACCGTCATTGGAGAGGGAACTATTTTACTGCACCATAGCTTCATTACAGGAATCAGAATTTAAGCTAGTCATCAATATTGCATTTAGTAGACTGTTATTTATGCATTGATATATCTACAGAATCAAAGATGGTCTGCCACTACAGCAAGGCATTTGTTAAATAACTTGGGTGAAAAATTAATGATTTGAGATCTATAAAAAGTATATCTCATTTATAAAAGCAGGAAATGTGTAGTATGACTGTTTGCTAATGAAGAAACTGCTAAAAATGTAAGGAAAAAAAGAAGCTGTGAGGTCAGGATATCTAGGTCACTGGGCAACTATGGAAATATCCCAGGAAATTTGGGGTTCAGCAAATAAAAGAACATACTCATTGTTTAGAAAGTTGTCAAATTTGTGAGCAGAGTAGTTTGAGATCTGTGTGGATTCCTCTGATATCTTGGACTCCTAGCAATTCGATGTGGTACATATGTACGTTATAGAGACACCATTAATAACTTTCCTGCTTAACTTCTTTTAGTGATGGACCGTTGTCATGTGTACATGTTATTTTTGTTAGTGCATCAACAATGTGTTTAATATAGTTCAGCTTTGAAGCATTTTAGATGGACAGGACTGGTCCTTCCGTAGCTCTCTTTCTAAGAGGCTACGGGTAGAACTGATAGGGGCTCACCCATTGCGAGGGCCATCTGATGCAGGACCTAACATCTTTATTTTGCCACTCTTTCGGTTCAAAATGTATATTTGTCTATTACAAGCAATTTTTAGGTATTTCACTACAATTTTGTCCACATTCTGCTGGAACCCAACTAGAAGTTTCCTGTATTTCCTGTATATCAAATCCCAGCGTTATATTTCTTGATGATGATTGGCATGGAAAGCAACTTGAGAAAATTGCAGTGTTGGCAATGCCTTTTGTTAGTGGATTTATAAGCAGCTATGCTTATTTTTGAAGTCCCGATCTCTCTTTGATTCCCAGGTTCCAGCAGTGGCTCATACCATGCCTTTTTGGTTTTATCCACAATATCTAGGAGAGGGTGGCCTTTCTCTGATAACGCAGAGTTCACTGTAATCAATCACAATATTGTAGTTCTTCTTTGAGTGATTGCTCATGTCAGTTCCACTCTAGGTGTGCATGTGCCACGTGCATGAGCCACCGGAAACTTTTCTCCAGTCCCCCGGGTCAGCTACGGAGTCCCCTGGAGTCACACCACCATAGTGTGCTATAAAAGGCTCTGCCGACCCTTCCCTCCCAGTTCCTTCTTACCGCCTGTGTTGGCTGCTGGAACTGCTCTCTCTTGCGTAGCAAGATCTTCCCCATTCTTTCCTACCATTGGATCAGTCCCTAAGTACCATAGTTAGCTTAGTTATTAGTTCTTTGTTATTTAGATTAGAGTTAAGTTAATCCCCTGTGTAGCGGGTGATTGGGGCTTCCTTCCCCACCGCTGGACCAGGGTATTCTGGGCTTCAAATCGTGTGGAGCCTACAAGAAGGCGATGCCCCTGGGTGACCCACACTCCTCCTCCCTCAAGTGCCTCGGTGAAATCCACCTTCAAGAAAGTTGTAAGATCTGTAAAAGTTTTTCCAAGGACGCAGAGGGACTGGTGCCAGAGACTGAAATTGTTAATGATGGAAGAGGCTCTCCACCCTCCATTGGCACCGGCCATTCCCAGTGCGTCGGCCTCAGTGCAGAGCGCACCAGATGCTTCCCAGGTGCCGCAACTGAAGGACTCTCGTAAGGAGACATGGCACCACCACTTCCCCCGTGCTCAGAAGGCGGAAACAAAGAGCCACCAGTGACACCACTTCCATTGTCCAGTGCCATGTAAGAAGAAAAGATCAGAGAGGGGTCATTTCCCCCAAGACCAAGCATGGGAGAGAAGCCCCCAGAGCAGGACCTGTGTTGGGCTACTCAGGCTTGGACATGAGGGACTCAGCACCATCAACTTCAGCCTGGGCAGGGGCTGTTGAGTTCAGTGCTGGCATGGTCCCCAACAAGGGAGATTCTGGAGGAGGAATTGCAGCTCTTCTCTACTCCCAAAATCTTTGAGGCTACCAGGAAGCTAATTGAAGATATAGCCTCTCTAGGCCAGCCCACTCGAGACAAGGAGACACAGGCACCTCACAAGCCCGTGGCACCATCCAGGGGCAAGCCCTCTAAGCTACACAAGCCCAGGTCTCCTCGACACCACTCTCCAGCACTGTTGATGGGCCTGGCACATGATGAAAAAAAGACAGCACAGTGGACCAGGTCGCAATCCCCCTGGCACCGCTCACCAGCACCATATGGTACTGCACCACTGTGGTTGCCGTGCAGCAGTCACTCCTCGGGCTCAGAGGTAGAGTCAGTGGGGTTGAGAAGAAGTAGGCATTGTGGAAATCAAAGACCAGAGGGGCTTCCACCCCCAACCCAGTGGCAGATGCCCCCGCAATGGCCCTTCTGGACACTATGGGCATACCACCAATCACAGGGTCCTTATTCTGGCTGATCATACTCCATGGCTTCAGGATCAAGGACCCGGCCATCTCACTCAGCAAGTGTCCCTTCAGAGACAGGCGATGACTCGGACCTAGATTCAGCCGCAGACAACACTCAGCGTCCTGGCACCACGCAACTTGACCGGTGCTGAGGGCCAAGAGATGCCAGCTCCCATGCTTGTGTCGTCGTCTTCATCTCCAGACAAAGCTGTGGCAGGAGCCACCCCAGCTGCAGTTCCAGTTGACTCCAAAACATACCAAGAACTGCTGCGAAGGGTAGCCTGCAGCATGGGCTTACAGACAGAGGAGGTCGTACAGGATGCCGACCTCATGGTGGACATATTGGTCCCGGAGGGCCCCGCTAGAGTCGCCCTGCCTCTTATTAAACCATCAGGGATAACACCAAGACTCTGTGGCAAACCCCAGCCTCCATTTCCCCCACTGCCAAGACAACGGAAAGAAAATATTTTCTCCCGTCTAAAGGGTTATGAACACTTTTATACCCACCCTACTTTGGGATCATTGGTAGTGGAAGCTGCCAACGAGAAAGAGAGGCAAGGGCAGCAGGGCCCAACTCCAAGAGTCTAAGTGCCTGGACCTCTTTGGGAGGAAATTGTATGCCACAGGGGGCCTGCAACTCACGATCACCAATCAGCAGGCGATCCTGAGCAGATACGCTTTCAATTCCTGGTTCTCCTTGGATGGATTCCAAGACTGAGTTCTCAGCAATGGTTAAAGATGGCAAGGCAGTTTCTAAAGCCCTCCTACAAACTGCTTTCGACATGGCGGATGTGGCCGCTTGTTCCATGTCCTCCTGAATAGCGATGAGATGCTGTTCATGGTTTCAGGCCTCAGGTGGAAATTCATGGTTTCAGGCCTCAGGTCTTCCACAAGAGATCCAAACAACCATACAAGACCATCCATTTGAAGGCCCAGACTTATTTTCTACTCAAACAGACTCTAAACTCTAGAGCCTGAAAGACTCAAGGACAATTCTGAAACCACTAGTTCTCCACACCCCAGCTCCACAACGAAAGCTCTTTAAACCTCACCACAACCAAGGGTGTACCTCGACTACGGCCGCAGAAGGGGCCAGAGTGGTAGGAGAAATAACTCTTTGGGCTCAAATCAGAGCATTTGCATCAGCCATCGTCCCAGAAAAAGAAATTTTGAGGGTACGCCCAAGGATGATGTACCCATCTCAAACCTGGATCCTTCCTGCCCTATTTTCTACAATCGTTGATCCCAGTTTTACCATGCGTGGTGCCGCGTCACGTCAGACCAGTGGGTCCTGCACATAGTAAAGCTGGGTTATTCCCTCCCGTTCTCCACCATGCCTCATATCCACCCACTCCTCTCCCTGTCCTTCTTCAGGGACCCCTCTCATGAGCACCTGCTTCTTCAGGAAGTCTGATTGCTGCTAGAGGCGGGGTGGGGGTGAGGAAGACGTTCTGGTCCACCTGTGGAGGAAAGGCTTTTACTCATGATACTGCCTCATACCAAAGGCAAAATGGGGTCTTCACCCATTCTGGACTTGAGGCATCTAAACAAATTCTTAAAGAAACTCAAGTTCCGCATGGTCTCCCTAACCTCTATCATCCCCTTGTTGGATCCAGGAGATTGGTATGCTACCCTCGACATGAGGAATGCATATTTCCATATAACCATAGTGCCATGCCATAGGAGATTCCTCAGGTTCATGGTGTGTCAAGATCACTTCCAGTTTACTGTCCTACCCTTTGGCCTTTGGGTGGTGCCAAGGGTGTTCATCAGTTGCCTTTTGGTAGTGGTGGCATCCTTGAGATGCCAAGGTATCCAGGTTTTCCCATATCCCAACGACTGGTTGATAAAGGCCTGGACCAAGGCCCAAGTGGAGGACCACCTCCAGATAATTCGGTCCACATTCAACAATATGCGCCTGGTAGTAAACCTCCAAAAATCTACTCTGTCACCTACCTGGAAAATAGAGTTCATAGGAGCAATCCAAGACTCAAGTTAGGACAGAGCATTCCTCCCAAGATCCCAATTTGAGGTAATCAGGGGCATGTTGTGGGATTTAAGCGAATACCTAATGTGCACAGTGCAGGTAGTCCTGAGCCTGCTGAGTCGCTTCGCAGCCTGCACCTACGTAATACAATATACAAGACTAAAGCTACGACCATTCCAGGCTTGGCTGGCTACAGTCTACCACCCAGCCAGAGACAGCATGATCAAAATAGTAGTCATTCCAGAGACGGTCCTAGGAGCCCTCTGCTGTTGGAGTGACCCCAAGTGGGCATACCATTCCACCCCTCACCAATCATCAGCCTGACTTGTTACGGACGCCTCAGGTGTAGGATGGGGTGCTCAGCAGGGAGACCTGAGAACCCAGGTCTCTGGAGGCAATTGGACCTTCTGCCCCACATCAATATTTGAGAACTCTGAGTGGTGCATCTTGCCTACCAGACCTTCCGCAGTCACCTGGAAGTCAAAGTTGTATCGATATGCACAGACAATACAGCCACCATGTATTATATAAACAGTTAGGGTGGAGCTCACTCCCCTCGCCTTTGCAGAGAAGCCCTAAGCCTCTGGGACTTTTGCATCACACACTCGATCTACTTAGTAGCATCGTACATGCTGGGCCAGCGGGACACCCTGGTGGATACACTCGGCCGGTCCTTTCTGATGTACGAATGGTCAATCTGAGGGGACATCCTCCAAGATGTTTCCGGAAGTGGTGTTCTCCCGAAGTGGACCTGTTCGCCTTGGAGGTAAACAGAAAGTCTGCAAAATTCTGTTCATTCCAAGACCGCAGCCCAGATTCAGTAGCAGATGCATTCCTAATACCATAGAAGAACCAACTGTTCTTCAAGGTGTGTTGCTCGTGTCCATTCTACACCCACCCTCCTACCCCTCTGTCGGACACTCAGCAAGAAAGAACTGGGAGGGAAGGGTCAGCAGAGCCTTTTATAGTGCGCTATGGTGGCGTGATTTCAGAGGGCTCCATAGCCAACCCTGAGGGACTCCAGGGAAAAGTTTCCGGCGGCTCGTACACATGGCACACGCACACCTAGAGTGGAATGGACATGAGCAACACATCTTGAAGAACACTATTTACAGGTAAGAAACCGTTTCTTTTTATGTCTGGATACTGCAGTGTTCTCTGCTTGTTTGCATGTTTGAAGATCTTTAGAAGCTTCAGGTAGTACAGAATATGGTAGTTCATCTGTTCATTCAAGTTTGAAATGAGAGCATTGCATCCATGTTCTGCAGACTGCATCGATTTCCCAGCTGCTTTGATGACATTTGTTCTAATGTGTACAGCCATACGTGCTTTCTGACCCAGCTACCTTACAAGCTGCTTCTTTTCCCAAGTACTACCATGATGGCTGAGCACAAATGAGACACTTTGCTGATAATCCTTAGATATGCACATTTTGGAGTAGATGGTAGAGTATGTATAGTGGAGGGTCCTTGGCTGTGGTTCTTCCCCTTTTTTATGGTTTGCAAAAGCTCATCTTCACATACCTGCAGTGCACAGCATACAGAGCAGCTTTCTGGGAAAGTACATATATGTATTATTAATAATAGTAAACGTACAATATGAAGATAATGAGTATCTTAAAAGAGCAATACTAATCTAACATTACTGTCTAAAAGTGAAACAGTGAAAGAATCCAAACAAAGCAAAACATAGGAAGGAAATTGTTTGGTCATCTCCAGTCCTGAGTCATAGCTGATGTTAAGGATAATGATGTCTTAGGGCCTGATCCAAAGCTTACTGATTTGTATGGAGACTCCAAGAAAAAATTTTTTCCCTTCTTACTCCACATCCCATGGAAGGTCTGCAGCATGTTTAAAAAAATTAAAAAGCGATAATGAAAAAACTAAAGTAATAAATGACATCCTTAACATGGCTAGCATAATATAGTTGAATACATTAAGAAATCATACAAATCTTAAAAGTGTAATTTCTTTCTGCTTCTATTTCTTTCACTTCTTTTGTTCCTCTCCCACTCTTTCCCCTTTGATCTCCCACATTGTTTTAGCTATATATTCCATTCTCTTTCACATTTTCTTTGTGTCAAGTTCAAATATTTCATGCTTACCTTTGGCTCACCCCTTTTCTCCTTAGTCCTTCCAAGATTGGTTTGAGGCTCAAAAATCAATTTACAGGATTTTTATTTTCACATGTGAATGAGATCTTCCTATCCAAAATATCTACAGTTTGTGGTGAGAGGAAATTAATACCCATTTTAGGTGCTTACTTTTGGCCATGTTATGATCCCTGGAGTATTCACAAACTACCTTTCAGCAGTGGCATCGTATATGAGACATTCTAGTATTTATGTACCCTTACTTAGACAATTGGCTTATCATGGTGTCCCCGCAAGGGGACCTAGCAGAAGCTATGTCACAGCTATGTATCTTGTTTCACATACTGGAGTTCAAAATAAACTGGTAGAAATTACATATTACTCCAATCCAGGTAATATAGTTTATTGGGACAGTTCTGGATTCTCAGAAAGGCAAAGCTTTTCTTCCAGAAGAAAGGTATTTCAAAATCATTACAGCAATAGTGATACTATTGGAGAACTCTTGTCAAACTCATGTTTTTACTTAAGCTGATGGGCCTTATGGGCTTCAGTCACACAAATTAATCCCGTACAAACCTGTGAAGATGAAACATCTCCAGCATTGGTTAGCAAGGTACTGTATACCAAATACAGACGGCATATTTGTAAGATTGACACCATTCAGAGATTTGTTCCTGTCACTCATGTGGTGGACTCAGTGTCACAATGTCCTCAAAAGGGATTGCATTCAATCCTTACCTATATCATCTACAGTCACCTCCAGTGCTTCCAGTCTAGCCAAAGGAGCTTATTACAACAATATGACAATCAAGTCACTGGCATTCCAGGGAGAAAAACTGCCTATCAGCATTTTAGAATTTAGAGCAGTATATTGTGCTCATAAGTACTTCTCCCTCATCTCCATTGCAGAGTGGTTCAGCACTAACAATACTACAAAAATATTTTACATGAACAAGTGAGGGTATATGGGGTGGTTGGATGAGTGGACTGTAAGGTGGATCGAAAACTGGCTAGATCACCGGGCTCAGTGGGTAGGAATCAATGGCTCGATGTCTAGTTGGCAACCAGAAATGAGTGGAGTGCCCCAGGGGTTGGTCCTGGGCCCGGTTTTGTTCAACATCTTCATTAATGATCTGGATGATGGGATAGACTGCACGGTCAGTAAATTTGCAGATGACACCGAACTGGAGGGAATGATAGACACACTGGAGGACAGGGACAAGATCCAGGGGACTTAGACAAATTGGAACGCTGGGCCAAAAGAAATCTCATGAGGTTCAACAAGGACAAGTGCAAAGTTCTGCACTTAAGATGGAAAAATCCCATGTATTGCTATAGGCTGCGGACCGATCGACTAAGTAGCAGCACTGTAGAAAAGGACCTGGGGGTTATGGTGGGACGGGAAACTGGATACGAGTCAACAGTGTGCTCTTGTTGCCAAAAAGGCCAATGGCATATTGGGCTGCATCAGTAGCAGCGTTGCCAGTAGATCGAGGGATGTGATTATTCCCCTGTATTCAGCACTGGTAAGGCCGCATCTGGAATACTGTGTCCAGTTTTGGGCTCCCCACTACAGAAAGGATGTGGACAAATTAGAGTCCAGCAGAGGGCAAAGAAAATGATTAGAGGGCTGGGGCACATGATGTACGAGGAGAGACTGAAGGAACTAGGCTTATTTAATCTGCAGAAGAGAAGACTGAGGGGGGATTTGATAGCAACCTTCAACTACTTGAAGGGGTGCTCCAGAGAGGAGGGAGCTAGTAACAGAGGGCAGAACAAGGAGCAATGGTTTCAAGCTGCAGTGGGGGAGGTCGAGGTTGGATATTAGAAAAAGCTTTCTCACGAGGAGGGTGGTGAAGCATTGGAATGGATTACCTAGGGAGGTGGTGGAATCACCATCTTTGGAGATATTTAACGTCTGGTTAGACAATACACTGGCTTAGTGGGAGTGGTCCTGCTTTTAGCAGGAGGTTGGACTAGATGACCTCATGAGGTCCCTTCCAACCCTATGATTCTGTGAGAGAGATGTGTTCAGGGCTGGCCCAACCATATAAGTGAACTAGGCAGTTGCCTAGGGGACCAGGCTTTAAAGGGTGCCAAATTAGACAGTAGTGAAATTCTTTCTCTATTTGAAAAATACATTAATACGTTATCACTTAAAATAGGTTGGGGGGGAGAGGGGCACCAAAATCATAGCTCCCCTAGGGCACCAAAAACCCTTGGGCTGGTCCTGGGTGTGTTATAACCAGCTGTGCAAAGAGGCGGTAGCGCTATGGGAGTGATGTATGGAACATGAATTTTTATCCTATAACATTCTATCTTGCTGACAAGGATACAACGTGGACAGATTAGCTGAGCAGAAACTTGAATGATCAGCACAAGTGATCACTCAACAATTTAATAGCAAACAAAATCTTTTTGTGTGTGTATTCAGAGAGAAACCCTATTTGCAATAAGATACAATGCTAGCGGTCTTGTTCTAAAGCAGAGGTCAGCAACCCAAAAGATAAAAAGAGCCATCTTTTTAAATTCCTTCAATAACCAAGTGTTTTGAGAGCCACAATGGGTGTAGCCTCCTGGTGGGGGAGCTGGGCCAGGGCACCTTCCATAGGGTCCGCTGCTGGGGAGCCCGGAACCAGGAGTGGGCCTCCCACAGGATCTTCCAATGGTGGTGGGGAGCCCAGAGTGGGCCCTCTGCAGGGTTCCTCATTAGTGGGAGGTCCTGGAGTCCAAAGCCACAAGGGGGCAGCCAAAGAGCCGCATGCGGCTCTGGCGCCGCAGGTTGCAGACCCCTGTTCTAAAGGAAGTTCAGGCAACTAGTCTATCTCAGCAGTACTACTTCTATTCTAAAACAGAACAGGAGATAGTTATCCTCCAGGAAGCAGCTAACTCACCTTTGTCATCATAACTGGAAAAGATTCTCTTTTTGGACAGCCAACAAGAACACATACCCAATTTCAGCTTCTGTTCAGTTCATACTGGAGTACTTTATTTGAAATCCATAAGGTTCTCTATGTCATTAGTAAAAGTATATCTTACCACCATCTCTGCGCTTAGAATCGTAGAATAATAGAGTTGGAAGGGATCTCACAAAGTCATCTAGTCCAACCCCCTGCTAAAAAGCAGGACCACTCCCACTTCACAGCTGAATTGAGCCAAAGGCTATTGTTATCCATGATACAATAAAAAGAATCTTGAAGAGGTTAATGAACGTCTATCCTGTTGTAAGAGAACCCTCAGTCTAGTCCTTACTCAGCTCATGAATCCTCCCTTCAAACCCATGGGAGAATATTCCCTATTTCATCTCAATTGAGATTGCCTCTTTTATAGCTATTATGCCCTTTAGAAGGGTGAGCAAGCTGCAGGATGTCATGACTGGACTCTACCTCTCCCCCACCCCAAAGAAAAAGTGATCCTTTTTCCACACCTGAAACTTCTCTCTAAAGTGGCAACAGAATTCAGTCTTAACTAGTTCATAAACTTGTCAATATCTTTTTTCTTAGGCCTCACTGTCAGTCAAGGGAAATTAAGCCTCAACTTTGAATGCTACGAGAGCATTAATCTTCAGTTTAAATACGGCTAAGGAATACAGAAAATCATGTAGCTAATCACATGCCACCACCTTTCTAAGTGTCTGATTCTCCACTGAGTGCTTATTAACTCACCTCTGCTCCTCTTCAGAAGGGCTTAGAACAGGGGTGAGCGAAATATGGCCCACGGGCAGGATCCAGCCCACCTGAGGCCTCTGTCTGACCCGCCACCCCTGGCCTGCTCTCTTCTGCTCCCCTCTGCCTCCCCGGCCAGCACTGTGCCGCTCTGGGGCTGGAACCAGTACTACGCTGCCCCCTTCTGCTCCCCCAGTTGGCATTGCAGAGCTCCCAGGCTGGAGCCAGCACTGTCCCCTTTTCCCCCCCAGCCAGCGCTCCACCACGCTGAGTTGGCCGGTGCTGCTGCTGCTCTGCCCCTTCTGCTCCCCCTGGCTGGCGCTGCGCTGGGGCCAGCACTGCTCTGCCCCATTCCAACATCTCCCCCCCTGCCCACAGCCGGCTTTCCCTCACCCTGGCCCTTCCCCTCGCTCCCCCCTCACCAGCTCTCTCCCCCTTCCCCTACCGGCCGCAGGCTGGCTCTTCGCCGCCACCACTGACGCACTGCTCAATTTTATTGCCTGCCCCTGGCTTAGAATATACTCAGATTGAAGATCACTTCCATGGCCTGCCTTAGAGCTTGTCTGCATAGTGAGTTATTTCGTGACAGACCAGGATGGGAATCTACAATGCCCCAGCTTCCTACATAGTAATTTTCTGTGTGGACGCTGCCACAGTGTGGTGAAAATTTCAGGTCCTGGAGGCCACACTTCAGGTCTTCCATTGTGCTGGATTTAGATGCTTTCCAATATTCAAAATCTATAGTGCTTTCATTTAAAACTCTTCTTTGACCAATGATTGTTCTTTACATCTAGCATCCAAGTCAGATGCACAGCTTACAATGTCTGTTTAACTAGTTTTCTTCCTCCCAGAAGGTGGTGTGCTGCTTGCCAAACTCCCAAATAGGACTATGCAGAGGGCTCCCAAAGAAAAATGAAAGTTACTCATATGTAACAAGAGTTCTTCACCATTATCTCTGTACATTCACGTTTCCCATCCTTCTTCCCCCTTTCAACTTTCTGTTTGAAGATGTATTGGAACTCATCTGACTGCAGCCACACTCACATTTTATAACCTTATCCTCTGAATGAG
>ML685790.1:5098592-5113631 GCA_007922175.1 Pelusios castaneus | reverse complement strand
ACCCCCCGGTCTCCGCATTCCCCCCTTACCTTAACCCCTGATACAAAGGCCCGGGACCGGCCTGTGGCAGCGGAGCAGGTCAGCTGGCAGAGGGGCCGGATCAGGCCATGGTGCCGGCCGCCGCACTCTGCTCCCGTCGCTGCTGCCGCACGCCGGCCCCTCGGGCCTGATCCTGCCCCTCTGCTCCCGCTGCCGCACGCCGGCCCCTCGGGCCTGATCCTGCCCCTCTGCTGCCGCTGCGCGCCACGACCACGGGCAGACAGCATGGCCAGATCAGGCCTGGGGCCCCTTTCCCGGCTCCTCTGTCCCCCTCCCCCATGCTCCTTTCCCGGCTCCTCTGCCCCTTTCCCAGCCCCACTGCCCGCCGCCTCCTCCTAGCCCCCTCACCTGGCCAGAGGCTCGGAGCTGCAGGGGTCACCAGCAGAGCCGCTTCTGGGCCAGGACGCTCCCGCCCTGAGCACGTTCTGTCTGAGCATGCTCAGGGCGGGAGATTTGAACCTCCCCAGCCTGGCTGCAGCAGGAGTCTGCAGCTTTGCTGGGGCCCTGGGCGGAACACAGCGTGCCGCCTGGATTTTCTATTTTTAGGGGCCCTGGAATGCTTGCCCCTAAAAATTGGGGCCCTGGAACGGTGTTCTGGTGTGTTCCCCCTTACTTTAACCTCTGCCTGCTGGGGAAAATAGATCCGGGGCTCAGGCTATTCTACCCGGTGCCGACGCCCTGCCAACCCAACCGCAACGATGCCTCTGCAGGTGGCACGAGCTCTGCAACACACACTGTTGCAGGAAGTTCTACTTGGCCTAGGCTGCACAGCCCATGTATTCCAAGAGTGTGTGTGTGCAGAGGTCATCTTGAAAGACAGTGACAGGTGAATTACCATCATTTCTCTTTCTGTATGTCTGCATCGACTTCCCATCTATACTGTTCTTTTTCTGATTCTTCTCTTCCTCTCTTTCTCTTGTCCTCTTTTTCAGTATTGCTTTCTCGCTGGGTTCCACACTGTTAGTCATTTCCCAGGGCTCTTTCTCTGCTTTTACCCTCGCTAAATGAATAAATAGTGTGTATTTCTGTTTTCTCACCATTTCACCATTATGCTAACTTTTAAGTGTTAGCACATCCTTTACTAATTTCTATTCTCCATAGCTTGAAAACATGCCTAAAATTATATAAATGACACAGAAAAGAAAAGCTGAGTATATATGGATTCATATATCTGATGGCTTGGCAATATCACAAAACATTTTAAACTATTTTTCCCTCATGACAAAAAGCAAATTTGTTACTTTGAGAATAATAAAGGTTTGATGAAAGTGAACATAAAGCTCACTCTTTCTTCCTGACGTCATTATACTAGATGTAATCAGATTCCTCCAATCCACTATCTTTTTTTTATTACTTCCTGAAGAGGCTATTTAATCATGCTATTGAACTCCATACTCAAGCTCTTTTACTTTGACTTAATCCAGCAGGTGTATGTAGGATTAAATCTCTTTTTTGGCACTGTAATACTGCCTTTTAGTAGGGAGGTCTTAATCCTCAAACAGGTGACAGTGAACAGTGTAAGTAATATATGAAAGCCTTAGTAAATAACAAAAAACGAGAGTCCTGTGGCATCTTAAAGACTAACAAATTTCTTCTGGCATAAGCTTTTGTGGGCTCTAACGCACTTTGTCAGATGCATCATTAGAGCCCACAAAAGCTTATGCCCAAAGAAATTTGTTAGTCTTTAAGGTGCCACAGACCTCTCGGTTTTTTTGCTGTATACAGACTAACACGGTTACCCCTCTGGAATTAGTAAATAACACATCCTCCAATTTTATTTTTGATTAATATTGTTCAAAATAAAATACAATATACTGAAAATTACCAGAAGTGACCATATGGTTCTTATGTTCGCTAACCAGTTATGGAGCAATAGAATAATTTTCACTAGATGATATTTGAATTTGGTTTATTTTAATGTTGATAAAATACATTATAGTTCACTGGAACCTATTAAACAAAAATAAATATTGAAGGTATATGGTATTACTAAAGTTTTGTTGACATGAATTTAGTGTGGCCACCGAATGTTGTACTCTGAATGTTTACCTCTCCCTAGCAACTCCTTAGATATAAGGTGCTACTCCCAAATTTTGGTCTGGAAAATTATATAATTATATAAATTAATAATTATATAAAAAGAAACACAAACTATGGCATTCTAAGATACAGGTCCCAAACTTGGGAGTAACACTGTTGTAAACTGCAGTGTTTGGGGCCATTCATGTATAATTGTAGAGGATTTTTTTCTTATTTTTTAAATTAGGGCAGTCAGGAGACAAGAATGTGATTAATTTTAATAGTAAACCATTAAAAGGTAAAAAGGAGTGAAAGGTTTAGTCTCTTTATAGATGTATTTTTTTCTGATATGAACAACAGTTTTCATTTTGTGCTAAGTTGCATGTGTTCTTCACAGGAGAAGAGCTGTGTACTGGCCTCATATCAGGGTGTTCCTTGGACTGTTCCTTCGGTTTCCAGACTGATGTCCACAACTGTGAGATCTGTCAGTGCCGTCCAAGGCCTAAGAAATGCAAACCCATAATATGTGACAAGTACTGTCCATTTGGATACTTGTACGTATTTTTATTCTGAAAGCATATTTATCACGTGCATATAACATATTCAAAGCCATGAATATTTATTTATGTATATTTATTTTATGTATGAAAAGTAGGAGGAATGTGGGGAGGCAAGAATGTACATACTTGATAAGGATATTCCTCAAATAGATTTGGACACTAGAACTGAAATAGTGAAATTGGATTTTGATCACCAGATGAAAAGAAAATTCAAATAATCAAAATAATGACTAATTGAATTATAAAAGCAGAAAAGTATCTTTAAAAATAGTGGTAAACTTCCTTTGAAAGCATAACAGCATAAAAATAATTTACCTTTCTTGTTGCTTTTTAAAATTCCTTTTGCACTTACATCTCTGATATCCCTTCCATCTTATAAGTCACTTCATTTGTTCAGCTGATCCCATAGTATTTTGAGTTGATCTCTTTATATGATATAACAGAAGTTTACCTGAGCAGTCGTCTGCCTGCTCTAGTCTTCCACTTCTTTTCTATCAGTTACCTCTTGTGGAACACTAATGGAAAGTCAGTCTTTTGTCTGCCTTAAGTTTTTCAAGTGTCGCTGAGACTTATGTTAGAGGATGCACTGTTCCTTAAAGAGACATAATGATGGGTAATTTTTTTTCAGCAGGAAGAAGGGATCTTGCAGCAAATTGAGCAATCATTTTGCCATGGGTAGACAAAAGAGGTTTCTTTTAGTATCAGTTGCTATGCAGCCATTCAGTGTCCTCTATGAATGTTTCACCAGGCTTCTCCACCCCTTCCAAAAAGGCATACTCCCATTTTATGGGGAAACATAAACACAGCTTTTTGGTAGGACCAGTGCCATGTTGCCTCCTCTGTCGCTTACAGTTGGTAGTTTTAACCCACTCATTGAGCCGTCAGCTACTGCATTAATGAACTCGGCTGCTCTTGTGCCCTTGGCAGTTTATACATGGATTTCTTTAGTTTCTGACCCATTCATTTTTTTCCTCTTTTATTGCATTTGGTGGTTATCTCTTAAGTCTTGTAGTGTCTACTCTCTTAATAATCTTATGCACTGCACTGTGGTTCATTCTTTTTTCATGCAGTCTTTTATCTTTTTGAATAATCAAAAATATGCTGCAGCCTAAATTATCTTTGAGACACATCGACTTTAAGAAAAACAGAGATCCAGCTATGCCATGATCTCATAGCAGAGAATTTAACCAATGCAAGAATTGTGAAAAGGATGTATAAATGGGGGTCAAACTCACAATACTTGGTGTTGTCAGATGAAAAATCTGGAGCAGACAATCCTCCTCCCTCCCTTTATTTTTGGTATTGTAGGCTTGCTTTTCTCACTCCCCCACCCCTGATTCAACCATTGGTTTAAACTGTGCTTATGTTAATATTTCATTCCAGTTGTGCTTGTTATTGTTTATTTAGCACTATGCACGCACATGGTACTGTACAAAAAGAGAAATATGTAAACATCAAACAGATCTCTTATTCAAAGAAAATGCATTCTAAAGGTACTGAAGGTACAATGTGTTACAGTGGGGGGTGGGGGGGAGGAACCCAAAACCTCCACAGAACAGTGAATATGCATTTAAAACAATGTTTATTTTATTTCTTTGGCTTTCTAATTATACCAAAAAGGATGCTTTCCATATGCTTTAGGTCCTTCTGAATTTAAAAGTTACCACATAAAAAACTCACTCCAGTGTAACTAATGTGTAGCAATACCATCTAATCTATTCCATAAACCATTGCTTTAAAATGTTAGTTGGGTTTAGCAGTGTTTGAAGGAGGATAGGAATGAAACTTAACACTGTGCAGTTTAAAGGAGTAGCTGTTGCAAGTACATAGCAGCAAAAATAGAATGCATCATGTCTCGACTGGAAGAAGCACGTAAAGATACTAGGTAGCCAGGAAATGTGGGCAACTGGAAGGCAGAATCAGGGGGTGTAAAAAGAGATTAAGGATGAGATGTAGTTGGGGCAAAATTCTGAAAAGCTTGGAAAATTACCAGAAGAGACCAAGTATTCCACTTGTTCCCACCATTTATAGAGTGCTAGAATAATTTTCACTAGATGATATTTGAATCCTGTTTGTTTAATGTTGATAATTCAGAAGTAGAAACTGAAATACTATTCCACTAGTGCAAAGAAATGTAAAAATGTCTTAATATCACCATGAACAATGAAAACCAATAGGTTGTTAAACCTGTGTTTCATTGCAATTTGTAGGAAAAGATAGGTTACAACTTTGTTTATGGTATAGAAAATTGCTTTATTGGGACATTCAAGTGCTCAGAAGCACTTAAAAACTTTGGCACAGAATGAAAACATTTATTTTCATTTTCTGGTGCTGTGTTCAAATACTATAATCCATTTTAATATTCAGTAATTAGCAGTTATTTTTAACTTTCTAATCAGTAGTAAACTTTACAGAATAATACAATATCACTATGAAAAGGGCATTGTCAGGATTGTTAGACTTTGCTTTAACAGCTGCCCCATGTCATCGCTCTTAAATTAAGGACTGGATCATTGTTGCAGAACTAATTTAAAAAATAGAAGAAGATATCCCTCAATTTACTGTTACTTGAACTATACATACAGCGGGGGGGAGGGGTGCGTGCGTGCGTGCGTGCGTGCGTGTGTGTGAGAGAGAGAGAGAGAGAGACTTTCACATAGCTGACATAAAACAGCATACTTAGATGTGCAGTTTGGTAGTTTGTTTACAAGGCAGCTCTCAATAAATTGGAAGCGTGATTTTTTTTTTTTGTTTATATCCAGTGGTCTACCAGTGGTGGCTTTTTAAAAAGTAGATGTCTCCAGTCCTTAATGTAAAAGCTACAATATGGAATAACTGTTAAAATACAGTCATTTTAAAGGCACGCCATTGTCCTTTTCGGCCCTGATGCAGGAAAGCACTTACGTCTGAGCATAAGTGCTTTCCTGAGCCAAGGCTAAATGTTTTTTCTTTTTTCTTCAATTGACTCTTTCTTGATTTAGCTATGGAGTGTCTAAGGCAATCAAGCTAGCTTCCCTTTATGCTTTTTCCTTTTCTGCAACACTCTACCTTCAATTTAATTTATTTTATTTCACTAGTAATCCTAACCTTGGATCACATTGTAGTGTTTAAAACTGTGTCTTATTGGGAGTCCTTCTGGAGATGTTTATCATAATTGTTCTGAAATGCCACATATTGTTTGTTATTCATTGTTATGTGTTTTATTTATTTACTTTTTACTTATTCATATTAATTTGCTAGATTTACTGTTTTATTCTTTCTATTATAATTGTATAATACATTTTTTCCACTAGAATTAATTTGGAAAAAAATGCACTCTTACTTAATGAGCACAATATGGGATTAAAAGTTTTATTTGATCCACTATTTTTTCCTGATTCTATTTTTTGTTTTATAAATTGTAATTATCAGGGGGAAGGAAAAAGGATACTTCTTTTTCCAGTTTTGAATGAAACACATTAGGGACAGAAATCCACAATGAACATATTTATGCAACTTCTAAATTTTGACACCGGTAAAGGTAAGTAAATGGAGTAGATTTCCATTCATGGGTCTGAACTCCCAGTGTGTGACTGGCGGTAACTTCCTTATCTAAAATCCATGCCATCAGTGAGTGGTACATATGTAGCTGCTAAGAATAACCAGCCAGCCTTTACTCAGTCCATTTTATTCCCTAAGGACAGAAAAGCTTCTCTTGACTGGTGCCATTAGGCATACATGTATGTCCTTATTTTGTGAGAGTTTGGTTTTTTTAAAGTGAAGTTCTCTCTTTACTCTTATTGTTTCAACTGCTTCTTATTGTTACTTCTGCTTACGCACAAATTAGAGATTTCTCTGTGAGATGCGTCTTTGACACCTCGCTACCTTATTATTTGATTGAGATGCCTTTTTTACTCATGGCAGGTCTCTGGTCTGTTCCTTTTTTTTCCTCTGGGTTGTGATTTGGTTGCTTTTTTTTAAAAGGTACAGGCCAATGGCTTCAGGAAGTGTGATCAACAGATGACTGTTATAGTGGTAATGTTTTCTGCCTGTGGTGTCTGGACACATCAGGACACTCACTGATTCAGATTCTCAAGAATGTATTCTTAAACTCTGAAGGTTTAGAGAATTCGTATCAGGTCTGAGTGGCTTGCGCTAAGTGACATGGAAGTCCTTAAAAATACTAGTTACAAAGCTCAGATGGAAATTGAGACTCTTCAGAGTTGCCTATTTAAAACTAAGAATAGCTGGATGGATCCTACAGTGCCTATTCACCATTTGCAAAGCATTTTGAATTAAGTCTGACCCTAAGGGGTACAAAAAGACATTAGTTCTGTTGGAACCTCGATACAATTTCCTTGACTTGAAGTTAAAAGGGGAGCCTGCCCCCAAGAACAGGTTGAGGCCTACTTCTTGAGCTGAATATCTTTGCATATATGATACATCCCTTGTATATCGTCAGCACTTTGGATTTCCTGGGGCCTCTGCTCACTACAGATCTACACTGTCATAGCAATAGGTCAGAGTCCGGTGTCAAGAGCATGGATTGATCTACTGGACATTTTAATGATGCTTTTCTTCTGCATGATTGCAGTGCCATTGACCATACACATCCTGTCAAGGCATCTTGCTCACCAAATATCAGTTGGAGCACCTGGCTCTGGGGGAACAAAATACGTTGATGCCTGTACCTAAGCCATCAAGTCAGTCAACATGTTCATCCTGATGGTGTACCCAAGGTACCAAATATAAATGCTAAACAGTAATTGATTCCATCAAAATGACTGGCATTTTGAGGACCATCTTTCCTCATATACGTGGTATTGATGCAAGTTGTAATTGTGTCCACACCCTCACCTATCCAACCAGTTGACTTTAAAAGAAAGACAGAAAAAAATTCATCAGGTCAATGCTATCTGGAGAAATCTTAACATATCATACATTTCTTTGGCGGTCTCTTTTCTGAAACAGGTCTGCACAGAGGGCTACATCTCAACAAATCATAATTTTCTTTGGTTTCTCCGTCTACCTTTTTATAGAGAGGCATGAGGAAAGCTTATGAATTTGCTAGTTTTCTCTCCAATGATCAGGAGAAATGCTTTAAGAACATAAAAAAAAAAAAAAAAAAGGTTTCACGTCTGGTTAAGGTGTCTTGTGATGCCTGTCTTCCAACAAGAACAGCTTCTTCAGGGATAGAAATTTCCAAGCATGCATTATTGTGGTCCTATGTCTCCTGGAGGAAATTCGGTAAAATTTGAAGACCTGTCACATAGTGGTATAGACATTTAGGGGAAAAAATATAGAAATTGATTGGATGGAAAGGAAGAGTAAGGTCACCTTCAATTCCATGAGTTTCCATCATCCAGCATTCCAGAGGAGGAATAAACCAGCCTATGCCAGCAGGCACAATGTCAAAGATGCCCAGGACTCCAGGCAGTGTGTAAAGTCACCCAAGAACCAGAGGACATAGTGTCTTCAGCATTATCCAGCTAAGCAGCAAAAACTTAAAGGGTTTTTAAAGGTTTGTTTCATTAGCCAGTTTTCACCATGGAAGATTGCCCTGTAAAAATAAGAACACCTCCCACAATTCCCAGTAACTTTCATCATGGATCATCAAAATCATGTTGTAGGACAGCTCACTAATTTCCCTCTTGAAACATGCACACGAGTACAGGTCTGTCAAAATGAATTAATGTGAAAATCCAATCCTTTCTTGGCAAAAATGCCATTAAACCCATATCATCAATTGCAAAAGGATATTTTATTCTATGTACTACTTTGTCAGAAGGGCTCTGACCATCTTCGATACCTTGGGAAATTTATCTCAGAAGAATAGTGTGGAATAATGTTTTTTGGAATAATTACACTGTAGCTGAACACAGGAGACTGAGTTTGAAACTGATGAATATTTATCCTGAACTTTTGAAAAATCATCCACAGATTAATTATCTACAACAATATGGAAGACATATAGCGAGATCTTCTAGCAGGTGACTCCTTAATTATTTCAAGAGAAATTGTTGTTCCTCTTTGTATGAAAAGTAAATTGTTAGGCACTTGAACGTATTCTGAAGAGCTTTTCTGAATCTACACCAAAATCAATTGGTAATTTAGATTAGGGCCACATAGGTCAGCTGAATATGTAATGAAAAGAAAAAAGTAAAATTCCACTGATTAATTTTGCTCTGAAATTTCACAGGGCCTCAAGTTTTTTCTAATCTAGGCCTTATTACTCCACTGTCTCTTGACAGAGCATTTTAGTCTTCAGGTTCAGCTGATAATATTTGTCAGGACTAAAGAAAGTATTTTTTGACCTTGCCCAACTCTGTGCAGATATACAGAGGAGCCTTCCACACATTTTTGCCTTGTGTTGGAGCTGTGTCTAATTGTTGCACTTCCTCAAATATAAATACTGTGAATCTGGTGTCCATAGTCAGAAAGGACACCTCAAAGGGAAAGGAGACAGGAAGGACTATGGCCCCATCCGCCTCTTTCAAGTCAGACTGCTAACCTCACGGGGGGATGCATAAGTTGTACCCTAAAGAGGCAGATTGATCAGTGAAAGAAAGATGATCTTCCCCCAAGGCAGAAGCTCTGGCGGTTTTTCGCCTTCCCTGCAGCATGGGTCACTTGCCGGTAGATTCTCTGTACCCTGAAGTCTTTAAATCATTATTTGAGGACTTCAGTAACTCAGTCTTGGGTTAGGGGTCTATTACAGGAGTGGGTGGGTGAAGTTCTGTGGCTTGCCTTGTGGATGAGGTCAGACTGGATGATCATAATGGTCCCTTTGACCTTGTGATCTGTGAGTATCTCAGAGTTGAGAATGAACTCAAGCTCACAAGATATGGATTCATTCCCCAGTTGTTGCAATTTCCTTTTGTAACCTTATGCAAATTACTTAATCTTCCTGTGCTCTGTTCTTTCGTTGAAAAGATGGATATATACTTCCCTATCTCACAGAGATGTTGTGAGGATAAATATATGGAAGTTTGTGAAGCACACAGACCTACACTGATGAGAGCCATAGAAGTACCTAGACAAACACATCAATGGTTTTCACAATCCAGGAGACCTTGTGTTTGCCTGAGGCACATCCTCTCCTGGAATACTTGCTTCAACAATACATTTCTGCACTGCCTCTGGGCATGTGTCTATCCTGAAGCTGACAGCATGCTTTGCACTATGGAGAAACAGATGCTTGAGTTAGCATGCTAAAATGGGTGTAACTGGGAGTAGTACAGCTCAGGCTAGCCACCTGAGTGCAGACTAACCTGGACCTCCTAGGTACATACTCCCGTAGATGGCCTGAGACACCTTACAAACTACTGCTGACTGTGCTGCTTGCTATTTATAGTATGCTAGCTTAAACAGAGCTATCATGTCTGTCTACCCAAGCTGGGAAGCATACTTCTAACTGCAGTCTTACAAAAGCACCACTGAGCCCTATATATATGCAGCTGTGCTGTTTAAATGCTATAGTTCTTCAGGTATTTATTTGCATTCCTAGTCATTAGATTGTTAGTTTTGTCTTTTCTCTTGATTTTGGATAGTATATTAAAATTGCATCCATCCTTTTGTTTACCAATTCCAGGCTTGCATTCCCATGCTTACTGTGGTTATTTCATATATTTCTTCCTCTACAGTGGTCACTTTTTGTTTGGTTGGTTTTAGTTTTGTTTTTGTTTACTAAACTTGGACACACTTTAATTGTGTCCTTCAGGTT
This sequence comes from Pelusios castaneus, assembly GCA_007922175.1. Taxonomy (NCBI): domain Eukaryota; kingdom Metazoa; phylum Chordata; order Testudines; family Pelomedusidae; genus Pelusios; species Pelusios castaneus. Next base: position 5,103,311 of record ML685790.1, on the reverse strand, counting down.
TTTCCTGAAGCTAGGCTCACATTTGCTCTTTCTCAAATCCTTCTGGTCTTTCTGAGGTAGCTATTATTTTTCTGTATATGCAGAAGCACAGTCTACTATTACAGACTCTCCAGTTAAAGCCACCAAATTTTATTATTAATAATTCCAAAGTATTTTTCCACTTAACTGTGTAAACTACAAGCCATGACTCAAGTGAATTTGCATCAGAAAATGGTAGATTAAGGATGTCCAGTCTGAGTTGTATCAAATTATTTTAAATGTTGCAGATATAATTTTGCTTTGGAAACAAGATTGGAAGTAAATGTCTAAAAACCCTTTTCCAAAAGCTATCAGTACATGGGATGATATGTCTTTTCAAAGTAGTAAAACACTTAAAGCTATGATTCCACTCTGAAAAATGCTTGTAATCATTGTGGGAATCCCTTGTCATTCAATGACTTCCAGATCAAATATACTTATTATACAAATAAAAAGATTCCTTTTTTTCCAATTGCCAGACCTGCCAATTCAAACTGGGTTTTTTCCTACTTCTGCATCATCAGCAATAATAGAAATTTTGCAGGACAATTTATGCTCTCAGGCCCCTTTGTAATTCATCTTCAGTGAGTTTGCACACCTGTAAGTTAGGTAACGATTGTGTTGACAAACTACTAGAAGGAATAGAATCCATGGTAGTCTCTTTCAGCTTTATTTCCTTATGAGAGTACATAAATAAAATTTACCTGTTTGTAAATTATCCAGTTAGATTCTGAACATGCACATATCTCTCTAGTAAGAATAGAGTCAAATTTCAGAGTTAAAACCTCATGTAAAATCAGTTAACCCACCAATAATACATTATTGAAAAACAAGGGTAGATAAGTATTTCATATTAATATTCAGTCCAAGGAAATCAACCGAAGAGCATGCAATATCTGGGGAAATTCAGCATTCAGAATAAAAGGTCAAATGTTAAATTGGAAGAATTGGCTGCAAAATGGTATCCTCAAACTTTTGGATCTCAGTAATAAAGGAATTTTCATGAGTTTTGCAGAGTTGAAGACCAAATCAGATTTACACAAGAATGCATACTGACAATATCTAATGCTAAGGGACTGCCTAAAGATTTTTGGCAAATAACTTCAAGCACAGGATCAGAAATCTGTGGAATTTTTTTATTGAAAATAATAAGACCAAATAGCTTCTGAACTATGTAAACTTACGTTAACACAGGTGAGGAGAGCTTCCATTTTTATATATACGCGCACACATTTTCTCTCTCTCTCCTCATCCCCCTCCCCTCCTGGAAGGCATTTGAAATTCCAGTGTTTAGAACATAGTTTTCCCTAATCAAGGATGATGTAGCAATGCAAAAGAGATGTTGATTTAGAGGTGGTATGGTTTGATTTCCAATAGTTTTCTGAACCCCTCTTTATACAGACAGACAATAACAAATGAAATGAAATGAAAAACAATAACAAATACCAGAGATATTCAGTAAGCTTTGGTAGTAGTTATAGTTCAAATCCTGTTTTCCCCTTAAAAGGGAAAACAAAGCATAACCCTATTGAAGCAGTGCAAATTGACTGCTTAGGGTGAAACAGACTGTAAACAGGCCATGCAGGGAAGCTTTGCATTCTCTGTGCATCAAGGGGCCATTAAAGGGAATAACTTGTGTCAATACTCACTGAAATGAGCAAGGATAGCACAATCTATCCTTTCTAAACTTACCATGTGAAGACTACATCATTGAATTTGAAGCAAGATGTAATATATTCTGCATAGGGACTTCAGCACGTTCCAGTGATTGTGGTCCTCGTTCATTTGGGGGATTACAGGTCAGATGGGAAGCAGGGGACCGGAAGTCATAAATGTAAATAGGTGATAAGGGTAGTTAGGTACTTACATGATCAAGCTCTGGGATTCATTAATGCTATTAAAGAACAGTAGATGCTTGGATGGAAAGTGCTATAGAAATACAAGGTAATATATGAGTCCTGTGTTTAGTGCAGTGTATGGAGTAGTGGTTTCTACCGTAAACATATAGTGTGCAGATGAGAGAGTTTGGGTTGGGTTCATTAGTTTGTAGAGGAAATAGTAAGATGGTGAATTTGAATGCCTCATGTTAAATGAGGATATTGATATAATAGGCATCACAGAAAGTTGGTGGAATGAGTATAATCAATAGGACACAGTAATACCAGGGTGCACAATATATTGTAAGTGAATAGGTTTTACTGATGGGTGGGTGGCACTTACATGAAAGAAAGCATAGGGTCAAATGTAATAAGTCATCAATGAGCGAAACTATGATATAGAATATTTATGGATAGTAATTCCAAGCTTGAATAATAATATACTAGGGATAAACTACCAACCACCAGACCAGGATGGTGATGACTATGAAATGCTTAAAGAGGTTAGAGAGGCTATAAAAATAAAAATCTCAATAATAATGGGGGATTTCAGCTATTCCCATATTGGCTGGGTACATGTCACCTCAGGACTGAATGCAGAGGTGAAGTTTCTTGACTCCTTATTTAAATGACTGCTTCTTGGAGCAGCTAGTCCTGGAACCCACAAGAGGAGAGGCAATTCTTGATTTTGTCTGAAGTGGAGCATAGGGTCTGGTTCAGGATGGAAATACAGCTGAACCACTTGGTAATACTAATCATAATTAATAAAATTTAGCATCCTTATGGTGGGGAAGGGAGCACCAAAGCAGACCACCATGGTAGCATTTAATTTCAGAAAGGGGAGCTACAGAAAAATGACGAAATTAGTTAAACAGAATTTAAGAGGTACAGTGCCAAAAGTGAAATCCCTGCAAGCTTCAAAAGAGACTATAATAGAAGCATAATATAAATGCGTACCCCAAATTAAAAAACACAGTAAGAGGACCAAAAAAAGTGCCATCATGACTAAACAACAAAGTAAAAGAAGAGGTAAAAAGGCATCTTTAAAAAGGGGAAGGTAAGTCCTATTGAGGAAAATTGGAAGGTGCATAAACTCTGGCAAGTGAAGTGTGAAAATATAACTAGGAAGGCCCCCAAAAAATTGAACAGCGAGCCAAAAAAACCTAACAGCAGAAGAAAAGGTTATGTATATTAAAAACAGGAAGCTTGCTACACAACTAATGGTGCCACTGAATGATCGAGATGCTAAAGGAGCACTCCAGGAAAATTATTATTATGGAGAAACTAAATTAATTCCTTGCATTGGTCTTCAAAAGTGAGGATGTGGTGGAGATTCCCAAATCTGAGCCCTTCTTTAAGATGACAAATCTGAGGAATGGTCCTGGATTGAGGTATCGTTAGAGGAGGTTTAGTAACAAATTGATAAATTAAACAATAAGTATCCAGATGGTCTCCATCCATAAGTTCTGAAGGAACTCAAATGTGAAATTGCACAACTACTAACTATGCTTTATAACATACCATTTAAAAAGCTTCTGTAATAGTTGACTGAAGGATAGCTAATGTCACCAATTTTTTTTAAAAGGCTCTAGAGGTGATCCTGGAAATTACGGACTGATAAGCATAACTTGTATCAGGCAAACTGGTTAAAACTAGTAAAGACCAAAATTATCAGATACATAGATGACTATGATTTGTTGGGGAAGAGTCAATATGGTTTTTGTGAAGGGAAGTCATGTCTCACCAATCTACTAGAATTCTTTGAGGGTGTCGGCAAGCATGTGGACAAAGATGATCCATGAGTATAGAGTACTTAGATTTTCAGATAGCTTTTGAAAAGATCCCTCACCAAAGGCTCGTAAGCAAAGTAAGGAGTCATGTTCTGTTCTGTTCAGTACGGCCGTTCTTATGAAAGATAGATTGGGATTGTAGGTTTTCTGTACTGGGTATGAATGAGTGAGATGTCTTTCTAGAAAGTGAATAGGAATTGGTTCTTCATTTTTATACATGAACTCCATGAATTCAGGTTTGTGTCAATTATGAGTGGGACACAGTGAAGGCAGGGAGTAAGGGGGTTTCTAATGAATATTGATAAGAGCATTTTTATATAAATTTGATCAAGTAAAGATGGTACAATTTTTTTTTTAGTAACCTTATCTTTAAATTTCTACTATACGCCTTTCTTGTAATGTTGTTAATTATAGCCATAGCATTACCTTAACACAGGTGGGGGGAGGTTGTTTTTTTGTTTTTTCTTTTTTAGTCTCAGAATTGTCTTAGTGGGGTTTAAGGAATAATTTTCAATAAGATGGGATGATCTAAATCATTTGGGTTGAGTTTCTTATTTAAATTGATTTTAATCAACCTGAGGCTTTCCAAAACTAATTTAAAAATTTGTACTGTTGCAACTTTAGATTAAAGAAAGTATAATGAACTGAACTGTAAACTCTGGTTGGTTGGGTTTTTTTAAATGCCACTGTTAGTATCATCTTTATTTGAATTTTACAATAGTACTAGAGGCAAAATATATATACATATATATATACTGAAAATCATGATACGAAAAACTAGGCAGTTGTGCATTATTATTCACATGAATAGCCCCATGCTCAATGAGACTACTCCTATCTAATGTTAAACTAAAATTTTATTTTAACAAAATATTTAGTGGCATAAAATCTTTTTCACTTAAAGTTGCTTGAGTGTTAACAATGAAAAGTTACTTAGCCTTTCAATATATTAACAACAGAGTCTTGTGGCACTTTTAAAGACTAACAGATTTATTAATCGCATGAGCTTTCGTGGGAGAAAATCCCACTTCGTC